>JABSTQ010007842.1:0-27694 GCA_013358835.2 Ixodes persulcatus
TTACTGTGCCAGAACGCAGCTCTGAAACGAAGCTTAGGAGTTTCGGTACTCAGGGAACGTAGAGTGACTCTAGCTGGTGCCATATCACTCTGACCACCGCCACACCTCCCTTTAGGGTGAAACAAAACAGGAAATGGCAAACCTCCAGGTTTCCTCCTCTCCTCACCAACTTTGCATGTGCTAAAAGTAGGAAGAGTGGAGGGCAGGGCCATTAGCTCAGTCCTTTCAGTCCTGCATTCTTGACCTGTTAATGACTACAGTTCTATTCCAAGCTGCCAGTCAAGTGTCCCTAGGGAAGAAATATGCACTCGTGTGGACTGTACATTGTTAAGTGCATAGTTTTGTTCTTTCTCAAATTTTGTACCTGAAGAACCAATGAAAGCAATTCAAAGAGTCATCAATTGACTGAAGGGCACCAATTATAACATAATTTTAATTTGGGCTACTTGGTACATGATTTATGAAAAAGCTCAAAATAAAACCAGGATGCTAGATAGAAAACGTCACAAAAAAGTGCCAATTAATTAGGAAGAAATATCGTATCGATGCCCGGCCCTACTTTTTACATTCATCAGCATTTTGAAGCCGGACGATGGTTCAATTTAAGGAAGCATACAAATAACCACAATTAAGGAACTGTGGAAACCATAGAATTTAGTCACTTGCCCAATATCTGGAATGAATATCCCATGAAATTCTGAACTTACCTCGTCATCGAACTCTGCAAGCACTGGCACACACTCGGGAAGTGCCTTCGGTGGGCCTGCTACAAGATCCGCTGCTGGAACAGCAGCATCAGCGGCCGGTACGGGTCGAGCGTGATCCACACCAGCTCGCACAACGTGAACTGGAGCAGGAGCACCAGCTGCAGGAACTGCTGCTGGGCAAGCTGGAGGAGCTGGGCCAACACCGCCAGACTGGACATTGTCCCCTGCAACATAATAAAGCACTGTTCAGAAACAAGACCATCTCTCCTGCAAGCCACAGCTCCGCAAATCGGCTAAACACGGTACAGGAGCCGACCGATTTTTTTGGACGCCAAAATTCAGACATGCTTGCTTATTCGGACTTCAACACTTTCCTGGTCTGTTGATGGCATGGGGGCTTCATAGTACTTGATGCCACAGACGACTACCGACAGTGTGCTTATTTGTTTTTCCGTAACACACCGGGACTGGAAAAGACGTTTCTTCGGAGAAATAATTATATTAATACGTTTGTGAGAATCTGCACGTAGCACGACCAGGACACAAAACAAAAGGACGAGAAACAAAACCAAAAAAGAAAGAGGAAAAAAGAAAATGCGCTAAAGTTCGCCGGCAGAGAGCTTGTTTACAAAAAAAATACTGGTGAATAGCTAATGAATATTCATGCCTAGCATTTTCGACGGTTTGCGAGATATAAGCTCAATCTTTCTGACTAAATACACTGCTGTAGCATCAAAAGGTGACCGTCTGGTCACCTTTTGACCAGTTCCCCAGTTGCATGACTAGGCACAATCAGCTGCCCAATTAAAGTTCATGGTGCTGTGGTCATGCCTACGACCTGCTTCCTCACTCTCTCCTCCTCAACAAAAAGAACTCCTTTCTCCCCAATGACTAAAGGATGTGCGCTGGCCGGGTTCATCGGAAAGTGCATAGTTACAATGTTGTGACCGACTGCACATACTTTTTTCTCTTCAAGCCTCATCTATACGCATAGATCATGGTGTCTTCGTATGGACATGATTGTTTTGTCGAACTGCAGAAAAGTATTTTTTCGGTCAAAGCAAGAGTGCTGCCGAGCAAAACGGGTCATCGCCATCAGCAACAAGAAACAAACTCTCAAAGCTACATTTGCACCCTAAGAGAAGAAAATAGAATTATAGGCACCTCTTGAACTCATTGATACATTGAGGCAACCCTGTAGTCTATGCTTACTTCTGTTTGAGACCAAAAAAATTAGTTACTTTTGATCCCTCGGATAAAGTGTGAGCATATAATGTGTAGTGTTTGCGGTGGGCACCTGAAAGTGCCTACACGCTTACCCAGTAGTGCCAGCAGCTGCTACTGCAGTCTTCATGATAGCATCCTCTCTATCTGGAGCTCCTGCTCCAGGTTCACAACCCCCTGCTTCACCGACCTCAGCTTTTCAACCAGTCAGGCATGCTCCACAAGCGACACAGTGGACGTCCTGTACTCGCCACCCACTGCAGGGGACGGCGACATCTCAATCTGGAAAAGAAAAAGGTCCAGGTGTTTCGATATTCATTTAATATAAACTTCAAACACAGGATTGGGACAGACATAGTTCACATTAGATTTCCACCCCCCCCTTTATTTTTTAGGCGTAGGTTTCAGCTCTATACGTGCGATTGCCCCCTCCCCCTGAAAAAATACTTCCAGATGCCCATGACCATATATCCGGTACTCACTGTCATTTCAGGAAATAATGGCTGTATTGTACATAAACTCTCAGTTACTTTGTACTTGCAATCTAGTACTTTTAAATATGATAGCATTTATAAGCAAACCCTATGCACCTTAACTGTCCTTTGGTCCGTGGATTTGTAACAGCTTTTGAAAAGAGCATTCGCCAGCAGATTATAATTCAGAAAAGAAAAACATGCCACCGGCACTGTGTTTGAAACCCACAACTGTTGGAGTCTAAGCCGGGCATCGTATCCGCTTCACCACGAGCACACATAGGTAAGCATTTGCGAAAGAGTTACTGAGTGCAGGCAAGAGCTGTGTTGATGCGCGTGCCAGTGCCTCAACGCCGTTGTTGCCATAGCAATGTGTGTCACATCTGGTTGCAGTCGCACATAGCCACACCTGAGGAGAGCTGTGTGGACCGACTTCAGCATCATCAATCGTTGTCGGTAAGCGAAAGCAGGTCTCGCCAGAGGAACGTCTACGCAAGCGTGCTCAGGCACAGCGACAGCAAAGTGCCTAGGACACTTCGGAACAACATGAAACATGTTTGTTGAAAGCTAGAGAGGCAAGTAGCAAGAGGACCATCGAAGCGGATGAAAAGATTCAAGAGAGGAAACTTCGGCTGTAACGCAAGCAGGACGCCAAACAAATGAGGACGTCTTGCGACAGTGAAAAAGAGGTGTAACTTCGTGTAGAGCGAGATTGAGACTTAGAGCAGGTGAGGACGTCTCGTAAAACTGAAGAGGGTCAAATTAAGATATAATGCAATCGAGACACCAAGCAGGAGAGCGTCTCTTGAAATTGAAGAGGGACAACTTCGGCTACAGCACAATCGAGACCAGGAGTGGCCAAGCTGCGACTCTTAGTGTGTTAAAGTGCGGCTTGCGGTCCACTTTCATAGAGCTTATCTACCCACCGGATCTGTGTACCAGAATAGCAAGCAATCTAAAAAATGTCGATACAAACAGTCCTGACCAGCCATAATGAATGGACACAATTACTCATGAAGCGAACAAAATGCTAGATAGTCCGTAGCCTAACCGTGCAATTTTATCCACAATTACTGCCCACTGGTAATGGATGTGAAGTATGCTGCAGATTTGAAAAAGGGACACAAAAGACGAACATAAGGCCCCTGGTTCTGAACAGAGTCGAAGAATGAGGTAAGAAAAACAGCCTAAAGGTGCACATATACCTCAAACCTTGAGTTCAATATCATAGGGATGGCCATGTGCTTCTTTTTCAAGGCAGCAACCAGCTCATCTCGTGTCTCTGTAAAACAAAACATGCAAATTGAGCTGCGTCTCAAAGTTGTCGTGTTTGTCCCCCTTTCCTCTCCTCTCCTCTCCTCTCTTCTCCCCCCCCCCCCCCTTCTATAGGGGCTTATAAATATGACCGTTCACCATCTAGCCTGCGCTATAACCCTTGTTTCAACAAGTCTTTTCTTCGATGTTTTTACAAATTAAATGCACCACCTAATCGAACTTATGTGGTAAATTTGTCGTAGCTTACAAAGCCGATTTGTTGCGATTTATTTTAAGTACCGTGGCTGCCATCTGGAGCACCCTGTAGTTCAACAATGTAAAACCCTTTGCCTTCGCCGCCCAGTTCTTTACAAATCGGGGGCAAGGACATATACATGCCTTGCAAGTGACGTCAGGCTAATGAAGGACGGGGCCCCGCACCGTAGTGGTTGACTTCACACCGCGCGGATGCGTTTACCAAGGCGTAGGACGTCGCTAACTGCCCGTACATGCGCTGACGTGCACCATATTTTCAACAAAGGTACCTAATTGTGTTACATGTGAACTTGGAAAAACGTGCCGAGCTTACGGTGATGGCGTTTAGCCAGTACGTGCGGAATTTTTCGGCGTAGGTGCGATTGCGCTACGAGCAGAAACTTAAGATATGCCGCCGACAGTTTTGACGCAAAAAACTGTCGCGTCAAAAAAAAAGCTTATTTGCGCGTTTTAAAATTTGACGAGCGGCTCAAGGAGTCGCTTGTAGAAAAATTGGTACGATTTTGCGAAATACTGGTAAACAACGCAAGGTTACTGCCAGGCACGTATCCAGGGGGGAGGCCCATGGGGCCCGGCCCCCCCCCCCCCCCGAAATCTTCCATTTTGCTGGGACCTCCTCTCTCCCCTCCCCCTCATACAACATTTTGTCATGGGCGCCCCCCCCCCCCCCCCCCGAAACAAAATCCTGGCTACGTGCCTGGTTACTGTCATAACATCCGGCTACATCAAGTCAAGCGGGTTTTGCGGTCGAGCGTCTAACACGCTAACTTTGAGCGGTTTTTTTTTTTTTCTCGTCGTGGGTGAGTTGTTGTTTCCCACCCCCTTCGTGGCTGTATTTCCTAGTCATTTGTCGACCGCTAATCCCAACTGTTTTCAGTTCTGCCTTTATCTTTGTGCCCGTGTTAACAATGGGCGACGACCTCTCTACTTACAGAGCGCGTGTGGGTAGCTTTTGTTCAAAATGTGCAGGTAGAAAGAAGGATGAGCCCTTGAGTTTTGCAAGTAGTGCTTCATTTCTGCGCAAGGTACTCCCCAGTGCGCACATTCTACTAGTAACGTTCTGCGTTGCTCAACTGCTGATTTGTTCAGGCAATATCGAGGCCAACCCCGGGCCCGATGATGCCAAGCTTGATCAAATACTTCAAAAACTCAACACTGTCATCTCTGAAAATGCAAGGCATCAAAAAGAAACCACGGACAAACTAAACCAACTCACGTCGGGGCTCGGAGACTTAACTGACAGGGTGTCCTAAACTAGAGGGTGCGGTAGGCGAAATGGCGGCAGTACAAATGGAAATAAGGCGCACAAACGTGGTGGTTACAGGAATCGAAAAGCAAATCCAGCAAGTGTCTTCAAAACAGCAAGAAATTCAGGTATTGCATGGTGCTGTAGACGCGCTCGAAAACCGAATGAGAAGAAGTAGCCTGCTTATCAAAGGAATTCCTGAAGAAGGAAATGAGTCATGGTCGCAGACAGAGCGTATCGCACGCAGTTTCTTTTCGGATCGATTGCAGATAAACGCCGGTGACATAGAACGAGCACACCGCATTGGGCAAAGGAGAGAAGGCTTTCACAGACCAATTTTCGTTAAATTTCTTAACTTCAAAAGCAGGCAAGACATACTTTATGGGGCATCGAGGCTAAAGTCAACTGACAGTCCTCGAGTCTGGATCGAGGAGGACTACTCGTCAAGAGTAAGGCTAATTCGGAGGAAGCTATGGGATTTCGGGAAGTCGGTGCGAACTGTAAACGATAGAGTAAACTTGGTGAATGATAAACTTTTTGTGAACAACCTGATGTACATGTACGATGCCGAAACTGATAAAGTACTACTTATCCCGAGAGAGCCTAGAGCCACTGATGGGGCTCATGTGCGTCCGCTGTGACGCAACAATCCCAAGCCCCCAAAACCCGTTGCCCCCGGGAGACAAGGCCGCCCTCTTTCTTTTCTTTTGGCGAATTTCAGAAGCCTTTTATCAAAGCAGGACGAGCTAGCGGGCACCATCGTTTCTAGTTCACCCGAAGTAATCATTGGGACCGAAACATGGCTTTCCGATACGACTCCAAACTCTGGATTACTGCTAAACAAAAATTTTTAATATAAATAAACACTGAGCCAAGGGTAAATCAAATAACGGACAAGGCAACTCTCATTGCCTCGGGGTTTATAGTATTACGTTTCCTAACCGGCTCGCCTGCATACTTTCGCTCCTTGAAAAGGTTACCGTCTCGCGGACGGCACGAACCGATGCCCCGGCGGTGGCGTCTCGGCGAGCTTCCACACGGGGGCCGCCGCCGACCGATCGCCGTCTGGCCGGGCTCGCGGCTCGACACTGGCCCGTACTCGGCCGGGAGCCCCGAAGGTACGCTCGAAGCGTGGAGACGGCGTTATGTAACGAAAGGCAAAGGCCATCTACACAACAAACGGGCAAAAGCCGATGCAAAGGCGTGCGCAAACGTAAACAACGGTAGAAAAGTGCCGCCGTCGCTCGCCGCTATGAAAAGCGTTCCGCAAACTCGGTAATCAGCGGCCGCATCCCTTTCCTGCCGCTCATACTTTCTCTAACTTGACGGCTACTCTGTCTCGCGGAGCATGCCGCCGAATCGATCGGACGATCGTCGAGGTACGCAGTAATTGCTACAGCCGAGCGCGGGGCAGTTTACCATTGTTTTCGCTGCGAAGGGCCGCCGAGTCAACCACCAGTCCTTAAGTTTCGCTAATTTTCGGACGCGTGGAATTCGCTAAAAATTAGGGGCTCGCGAACATTAACGGTTTCGAGCCCGTGATGCATAGAAAACAACTTACCCCTCCCCGGCACGCGCTCTAGTAGCCTTCCAGTTAGACGATTTTCGGCAGGTTGCAGTCGAAGTCGTCAACGCTAGCCGGTTTGAACTTCAGTTCACGCTGGCTACTACCTTCGCGCCATAAACATAAATCACGTACGCGTAGTTACATATTGACACGAATACACACCCGTCGAGATAGCCCTAACGTCCAGGCGGCTTTGGTCCATAGCACGGTGGTCTTCCCTCGCTCTCCTCTGCGATGGGGGAGGTGGTTTGCCTGTAGTATACTAAAAACTAAAAACCTACAACAGCCTATATAAGTTTCCTTTTGAAATGTTCATACCAAGCGGGGTTAGGTTTTTAAATTTAGATATATAAAAGGACTCTTTATTTTTGCGTGTAATATCATTTTTGAAACTGCTTTCCACAATGATAATTTTTAGGTGCGTATGAATGTCGTGGTCGTCGGAGTTAAAGTGTTTAGCGACTGGTGTTTGTCCTTTATTTACAATGTCAGACTTATGGCCATAAAATCGCTCTTTCATAGAATTTTTAGTTTCTCCTATGTATTGCATCTTACACAGCGTGCAGTTAATAATATATATCACGTCAGGGGTTTTGCAGTCGATATGCTGTTTAATATTTACGTAGAAATCTGATGCGTAGCTCGAAATTTTATCTGCGGTCAAAACGAACGGGCAAAGTTGGCAAGGAGTGTTGAGGCAAGGACCACAACCGCCGCATGAACTGGGTTTTTTTATATACGAGGGACATAACATCCTCCCAAGATTCCGATGCTTACGGAATGTGACAAATGGTGATTCGGGAAATATTTTTTTAAGTTTATCATCGGCATGTAGGATGTTTAAATGGCGTTTCAATTTGGAATTCAGGCTTGATAGGTTCGAATAGTAGTTTATAACCAACGGCACCCTTGTTTCGTTGGAGTGAGGCTGTCGTGTGGATTCAAGGAGTGTGCTACGTTCCAGAGCGGATGCCTTTCTTGTGGCGTCGTCGAGAATAGATGCAGGATATTTTCTTTTGAATAGTGTGTTCTTCAAGGACGTTACGTTTTCCTTAAAGTTCGATTCTTCAGAACAAGTTCTACGCAACCGAAGGAATTGGCTGTAAGGTATATTATTTTTTTGACATTTTGGGTGGTAGCTATCATAGCGTAAAACTTGACGTTTGTCTGTAGGCTTTCTGTACAACTCCGTTACCAAATGGCTTCCCATCTTTTTTACGTTAACGTCGTGAAAGTTCATAGATTCTGCTGAGTAATTACAAGTAAATTTAATTGTACGGTGACAACCGTTGAGGTAACTTAGAAAAGAGAGGAGTGCATCTTCAGTGTCATTCCAAATGATAAATATATCGTCAATATACCGAAGATATATGGCGGGAATCTTAGCGTAAGTCCACACAAAGGTCTCCTCAAACTTGCCCATAAAAATGTTAGCGTAATTTGGAGACATTCTCGACCCCATGGCCTCGCCTTGAATTTGCAAATAATGATCATCATCCAACATAAAGTTATTGCAGTCTAAAATTAATTTCAATAAGCGCAGAATACAGCTACTGTCTGCGAGAGACGAAGGGTAGAGAGAGAGGAATTCCTCCACGGCTGCCAGTCCCTCATTATGTGGGATGTTAGTGTACAAAGAGCTCACATCGATAGTAACTAGAATGCTCTCAGGCGCGGCTGGGGCTGACTCGTCCTGGATCCACTGACCGGCCTCCTGTGCCTCCCAAGCCATGTGTATCAGCAGGACTGCCACCCCAGCGCAAGGCAACGCCCACCGACCGCCCACCTGTGCCGCCGAAGCTAACCGCTTCACCTAATTCTCCGCATCAATTTACCACGGTGTCTTCGGACCAACCACCTGTGCCTTCGGAGCCAGACGTCGCACCGGATACACTACTTCAATCCAACTCAACGCCCACTGACCTTCCCCCTGTGCCTTCCAAGCCGAGTACCTCACGGGATCCACCACCTCAACGCGACAGCCCCCGTCGATCTCACCGAATTCGGCAGAACAAGTCGCACAAGTTCGCTCGGTGACAATATGGTGGCCAGATTTTTACCCCTTTGTTTCTTCGTGTGCGGAAACTTATAGACAAGAAATTAAGGTATGTTTCACATCATTCTTTCTACAAGGACTGCATTGATCAGAATGTGATACAAAAGGGACTAGCCCTCTCTATTAAACCGTCGTTTAATTTTAGAAATTCAGATAATACCAAGAACTGGGACACCACTCTCGAGGCCACTTCCATGCAACTTTTGAAGATTCTGATTAAGGAGAGCCTAACTGTAATGAAACATCTTGATCTTGAATTAAAAACTGTCGTTGCCGAACTAACCGAGGAGGAGATTAGCGACCTTACCGTATTTGCAGATAAAAAGCTTGATGAGTTGCAGACTGATAAGGCAAAAAAAGCGCACCGTGATGGCCTTTCCCTGTCAAAAGTTAACAATGATAATATATTGCCTTCCCCGAACAGTGTGTCACATGTGACTAGTAGTCCTATTGAAACAAGTGATTGTGCAGTAATTAACCTATCTGATACCCCTCTGACCTTTACGGAGTGTTCAGTTTTATCTAGAGGCTTAATTTAAGTTTCGTACCCACCCCACATGCAGCAAAAGAATTTGAAATTTTAGATGATCTACAGCAGTTCTCCCGGCGGTTACACCTTCAAACGTATTTGAATAGAAAAGAAGGATGCAATGAAACTAGGGGTCTTGATAGCACAACACCAAATTTCAAGTTGAAGTCACACTGGACCCCAGACTCAAGCAAGACCAGAGTATACATAGATAATTATGTACAGGCTATACGGAATGATATTTTTGATTCGCTTGCTAAAGCCACCACACAGAGGGGTAATTTGTCTAGACGGGAACAACAGGTCCTTAATAATTTGAAATCTAGGGAGGACGTCATTATTCGACCTGCGGATAAAGGTGGTGGTGTTGTAGTTATGAACAGGGCCGATTACATGCGGGACGTATTGACCCAGCTTGAAAACCCAAATTTTTATCTACGTCTACCTGACGATCCTACACAGCGGTTTAGTATTATAATTAACAGAACACTCGAAGATCTGCGGAATTCCAATAAAATTAACGGCGATCAATATAATTACCTTCAGTCAAAAAACGCTCATCCAGGTGTCTTTTATATGCGCATCAAGGTTCACATGCCTAACAGTCAAGGGAGGACCATCTTGTCAGGCATAGGCACACCAACCGAACGAATTTCTGAATTTGTAGACCACGCGATTAAACATATACCCCCCCCCCCTGCTACAATCTTACGTAAAGGACACCACACACTTTCTTAATCTTATCGACCATATGAACGGATCCGGCTTAATATCACAGGAGAGCATTCTAGTGACTATCGATGTGAGCTCTTTGTACACTAACATCCCACATAATGAGGGACGGGCAGCCGTGGAGGAATTCCTCTCTCTCTACCCTTCGTCTCTCGCAGACAGTAGCTGTATTCTGCGCTTATTGGAATTAATTTTAGACTGCAATAGCTTTATGTTTGATGATGATCATTATTTGCAAATTCAAGGCGCGGCCATGGGGTCGAGTATGTCTCCAAATTACGCTAACATTTTTATGGGCAAGTTTGAGGAGACCTTTGTGTGGACTTACGCTAAGATTCCCGCCATATATCTTCGGTATATTGACGATATATTTATCATTTGGAATGACACTGAAGATGCACTCCTCTCTTTTCTAAGTTACCTCAACGGTTGTCACCGTACAATTAAATTTACTTGTAATTACTCAGCAGACTCTATGAACTTTCACGACGTTAACGTAAAAAAGATGGGAAGCCATTTGGTAACGGAGTTGTACAGAAAGCCTACAGACAAACGTCAAGTTTTACGCTATGATAGCTACCACCCAAAATGTCAAAAAAATAATATACCTTACAGCCAATTCCTTCGGTTGCGTAGAATTTGTTCTGAAGAATCGAACTTTAAGGAAAACGTAACGTCCTTGAAGAACACACTATTCAAAAGAAAATATCCTGCATCTATTCTCGACGACGCCACAAGAAAGGCATCCGCTCTGGAGCGTAGCAAACTCCTTGAATCCACACGACAGCCTCACTCCAACGAAACAAGGGTGCCGTTGGTTATAAACTACTATTCGAACCTATCAAGCCTGAATTCCATATTGAAACGCCATTTAAACATCCTACATGCCGACGATAAACTTAAAAAAATATTTCCCGAATCACCATTTGTCACATTCCGTAAGCATCGGAATCTTGGGAGGATGTTATGTCCCTCGTATATAAAAAAACCCAGTTCATGCGGCGGTTGTGGTCATTGCCTCAACACTCCTTGCCAACTTTGCCCGTTCGTTTTGACCGCTGATAAAATTTCGAGCTACGCATCAGATTTCTAGGTAAATATTAAACAGCATATCGACTGCAAAACCCCTGACGTGATATATATTATTAACTGCACGCTGTGTAAGATGCAATACATAGGAGAAACTAAAAATTCTATGAAAGAGCGATTTTATGGCCATAAGTCTGACATTGTAAATAAAGGACAAACACCAGTCGCTAAACACTTTAACTCCGACGACCACGACATTCATACGCACCTAAAAATTATCATTGTGGAAAGCAGTTTCAAAAATGATATTACACGCAAAAATAAAGAGTCCTTTTATATATCTAAATTTAAAAACCTAACCCCGCTTGGTATGAACATTTCAAAAGGAAACTTATATAGGCTGTTGTAGGTTTTTAGTTTTTAGTATACTACAGGCAAACCACCTCCCCCATCGCAGAGGAGAGCGGGGGAGAGCTAAAGCTCTTTGAGGGGAGAGCTAGAAACATTGGGATGTGGGGACGTCGCCCGCTAACTTCCCTCTTCTCCTCTTTTTTTTTTTTTTTTGGAGGGTGGGGAGGGGGGAGATTGAGCTGGGAGGCGTTTTAAGGAGTATTTCTCGGTATTCTGTTGAGCGGTGCCACCCACGTGTGACATTTCTGGTGTCCGTTTACACACACTTTGGGCTTATTTATGGCCTTCGTTTCCTTCGGCGTTATACTGGCTTAGGCTCACTCGACTTGACCCCTGTATGTTGTTGTTTTTTCTGGATCTGGAGCTCTGACTCTAACTTGACGGAGGCCGGTGCCTGTGTTATATTTTCTTGGTTTCGCTAACGAGTGCCGCCACCGTGTTCCCCTTAAAACTAACACTTTATTTTTTTTATATGTGTGTTTTGTTGGAATGTAGTTTTTTTCATGCTCAAGTGTTTTTACTTGTACTAATATATATCTGACTTTTTCTTTCGCTTTTTTCAATGTTCCTCCTCTCCTTTGGTCTCTCTAAAAACGCTTTGCAACTGTATTTTCTGCACACTTGAAGAAGGGAAGTCTCTTTCCGAAACGTCGTGTAATAAAGCCTCTACTGCTGTTCAAACATTTTTCTACGTTTACGACTTTCTTGGCGAAGACTTTTTCATTAATACAGTTAAACAAGATCATGTAAGATGACGTGTTTGTGTCACGTGATCACATAAGATGACGTCAGTTCGTATGAAGTGATCACGTAAGATGACGTTTTCGTGTCACGTTATCACGTAGGATTACATGATTTCGTGTTACGTGACACGAAGGGGGTGAGGAAGAAATAACGCTCACGCATTTCCATCGAATGAATCCCATTGAACGCTCCACTCCAATTTTTTGTTTAGTTTTTGGTGTGTTTTTGTTTTCGCTTACGCGGTTGGGAGCGATTGAAGGCTGGTTCACACATTTTCGTTTGACTGCGACTGCAACCATTTGCGCCGGCTTACAACCAGAGGTTGCCATGGCTACAGTTGCGTCGAGCATAGATATGCCTGAGCTTGAAAGGCACTCGTCGTACTCGAGCGGAACCAAACGCAACTGTGTGAACCAGCCTATAGAGTCCGTTTTGCATTTTATTGTGGTGCAGCGCTACACGCTGATTCAAGATTTCGGGCAGCAACGTAGACATGTGTTGGTCCCCAAAGTGCGTCCCAGGGGCACAGTGGCGATTTATTGAGAAATCGTACCGAAGGCGCGCGAACGTTGGCTGGAAGATACCCGCGTTAGACTCTCTTTCTATTCTAATAATTTTGGCAATGACTTTTATTTGTTTCAACACATGACATGGTGGACTCCTAAGCTTAGGTGGACTGAAACCACATATTGTACGGTCTTTAGATTACTTGCTTCGTGCATGTAATTCAATAACTTTTGCGTCTTTTTTTATTTGACGCCGTAACAACCATATCAACAGTAATGCGAAAAGAAACCTATAAACGAGGAAAGATTAGGATACGAAGTGCCACGATGTTATGGAAGTAATAAATATAGGACAGATGCCATCGTACATTTTTCACTTGTTGGACGTTTTCCAAGTAGAACGTCGCGGTTATATGCGGTTGAAAATAATAAAACATAGACAAGGTTTCTAGATCTATTGAAGGAATTTTTTTAGAAGAACTGATGCTGCCGCAAAAGCGCGAACTCTCCCACTTTGTGGTGTTTGACGAGCTCGGTGGTTTTACAGAGCCAGGCGGGAGACAAAAGTAGGACTTTGCATTGATGGCTGTTACGAGCATTACGATGGTCTACATCGAACATAGAGATCATATAATAATATCGAGGAAAAGGCCCGGCATCTTCCCATGCTTTGCAGTCGCCTCGAAATGGGAATGCACGGAAGCAGACATCGTCGGTCCCGGTGAGAAAAAATAGCTAGTTTTCTCTGTCATAAACGCAAAATCTGGTAAAACATCATTCGAAATAACAATATTTAGTGTCCTTTTGCTTTATTTCCGCAGAAACAACCGGCGAAAGTCACTGTATCAGAAACAACTCACTCTGACGAACAGTTGAACAAAGGCAAAGCGTAGATGCAAAGCGAGCGCGCTTCGCCTCGTTCTGTATCTCGGGACCGAACTAGACACGGTAACCGATGTCACATTTTTCCCTCACTGCATGACAGCCTTCCAAATGCATCACGGCTGGAGACCTGCGGTGGGTTGCTCACTCCACAAAACAAATCTATTTACTATATAAAAACATAAATCTCGGGACGCACTGCAATATCCTGAGTCATTACCCACCCCATTTCTGAGTTTCTGCTCTCAGCTAACGTTCAAAATCGAGAGTGAAGTCGCACCTGTAGCCATAGCAACCATAATGCGCAGAAAGAAATATGAACGAGGAAAAGATAAAATACAAGGTACCATGGTGTTGTGAAAGTAACGAATATACAAATTATATTACGGAATATTTTTGTGTTGCCACAAGAGGGCGATCCTTTGTGCTTCGCTGGGGTTATTGGACGAGCTCGGCGGTCCTACGAGGCCATATATATAGACCATTCCATTTAGAGCTCTCAGGGCGGCGCCATGTTGTTAGACCGCAGCACCCTCTCCACACATCCGGGAAGTTCAGCAGGTTCGGCGGGGTAAAACGAGAGAGAGCGGGCACGCGCCCGACTCTCCTAGCAGACGACAAACCCGGAGGTAGGCCGTTCTCCATCTTTGGACTGTACCGGCGGACTGTACCGAACATCGAACTCTAGCTCGTGGCTGCCGTTATGAAGTGGTTCGCGTTCTAAGAATATTTCTGGCTGCTCTAAAATCAGCCCTTAGCGCTCTGCTGTTTTATTTCAGTAAACGATCAAATAGCGTATCTTTGTTCCGTTACTTTAATAGCAGTGGAGTCAGCCGGCAACTCAACCACTACGTCTATTGCGCCAGGAGAGCACGTTTTTATTTATTATTCAAGACTTCCACTCATTGTCGCAAAAGGCCTACACCAGTACGGACTTCGTATAGTAAAATAGCTAGAGCAACCGGATTTACTTTTCACTGGAGCGACCGGCCACTCTGACACAGATTTTTCTTCCTTTTTTTTTATTCGTACGCAAGTAAAATTACAATGAGACTCAATTAGTCGTTTTATCGAGCATAGCATTACACATTACACATCAAAATCCGCGCATTCGCGCTTGAAATTTACAAAATGATGCGATTTTAAACCGTGTTTGAACGCCAGCCGGATGCTAGGTACAGCCCACTCGGCGAAGCAAACGACGCGCGGTGTGAGAGGGAAAGGGCATTTTTTCTCTCTGCGCTGTTCCTAGTGAAACGGTCGTTTACACTCGCCCCCGACCACCAAGAAGGCATATTCGGTATGGGCGACGAAAAAATATTAAAACGTTTCCACCTGCAAATAGTAAACAAATAGAGGGGAGAGAAAACGAGAATTGGTGACGGTTACGCTTATCTCCTAAATGCATTCTATTGGCGTGGCGACGGCAAAACGATGTTTCCTCCTATACTGGAAGTGACGATATTTCAAGATAGCGGCGCCCTTGTGAAAAAGCTCTATAGGAGAGAGGTAGAAATTTGTTACGACTCTTGTTACGAAAGGGGTTGGGTGTGTCACTCAGGTCTAAACAAAAACGTTCAAGAGTTTCTTTTTTTTTTCCGTTTTCAGAACAGGCACGAGACTCTAAGGATTAGTAAGCCACTTCACTAAGCTAAGCTATGGAATCTTTAGGGTGCTTCGTTTTCTATTAGGCACACAGAAACTCCCCACTTTGAACTTCTTTGTGCTAACTTAGGGAAACCGATAATCCGCAGTGCGAACAAAAACGACTTATCGGAGTGCCCTAGACATCGCTTTTGAACGCGTAGTAGATTATCATTTGCGTAGGTCAAGGTTTGAAAGGAATCGCGATCGTTGAGGCGTTTGCTATGCGTCGCTGCAAACATAATATATGCACCACTTTCATGAGAGTATCTCGAAAGGACGTTGATTTTCTACGCCCGGAACATTTGGCCGCCGTTTCCTCTGCATGACGTTACCGGTCAGCTTTGGAGATAGAGAGATTTAGCACCCCGTTTTTCTCCTCCGTATCGGTGTCCTCAAAGAAGGTTCCTCAACTGAGCATGCACGCCTCCAGTCTTTTCTGCATAGTCCAAGGTCTCGTGGCGGATGACGCAGAGCTAAACTGGCGCTTAGCGGGTTGCGGAAACGATCTGCTGAAACTCCCTATTCTCCTCACTCTATTCTTCCGAACTACCTTTCTCTTCCCGGCCCTTCTATTCTCCCTTCTTTCTTGCCCTAGTCCAGTTTCTTTTACAAAAAATATGTTTCGAAGTCGTAAGTAAATAAATATTGTTGCAGTTCTGGGTTGCCTTCGGGCGCTTTGGCCTTATAGCAACTTCATTATCTGGTGTTCAGCATATCGATGTTTGTTATTTTGATAATGCGAAGTTTTGAACTCAACAAATCACCTCTATTAACCAAGAAAAAAAAAACATATTTTCAGGACAAACTTTAATTTTCTGAGTTGATAAACATCCGCCGGTGACAAAAATACTAAATTGGTTACAACCGAAAAACTCCGGTGGTTGGAAATATTCGGCCTGGGTAAAACCAAAACACTCCAGTGGGTGACTGTTCCCACCTTAGCGACGGCTAGTTTCTTCGAAACGCCTCCTCTGTAGAGGTTTGTGAAACATTTTATTTCGTCGATCCTTCATCCTTCCAGCGCCTATTCACAGGTCGGTGTGGCTCAACAACATTAGTGTCGTCCAGAGCCATTGACCTTAGAAACGCGCCTCTTCGCTTGGGGAACTGAGATGCGTTGATTGTTATCTGTTTCTTTTGACTACTACAGGCCATTCAAAAACTTGCCTTCTGGGTGCCACCAACTTCGTCTACTGGGCTGTGAAGCGTGTTCGAGCGTGCGCAGTAGCTCTCTAGGCCAAAAGAGCTGTGAACCACTGCGTATGTGTTCACAGCTGAATGACGTAGGTATTTTTCGTCGGGATAGATGCTCCCACGAGAAGAGCGTATGAGATATGTGAATAGAATTGGAAATTTGAAATGTTCTTGTCCAATCGCATTTTTCTTCCTCGGTTATCAACGCTTTTTAGCGTCATCACGAGACGTTCAACCATAATACACTGGTGTTTAAAAAATAAGCACAGAAAAACATGCACCGATTTTCGCTAAAAATAAACACCGCAAAAAACATACCCTAATCATTACCCATGTCACCTTTTTGGGAAATATGTGAATTTTCAGAAGAACAGCGACTTATCATCCTTCCCTAGGAATACCCTGACTACAGAGCAGGCGACCCGTTTTTCCCCGCGTCAGATTGCGGTGACCACGAACCGTACGAAGGTCACAGGACGTCCGTGAAAAATATAAAGGAGGCAAAGAACGATCTACTCTGTGCACGTTTCATCCCCGATTTCCGCGACCCCAAGGCCGAAGGGCGTTTGTGTGAAAGATAACGATAAACCTTTGCGTAAAAAAAAACCGTTTTTAAAAGAAAAAAAAGTACAAACAAGCACAAACGCATTGACGGACCGCGAGGTTGTGGAACAGGACGGTTGTCTTCGACCCATAGCTCCAAGGTGAATTTGCCACGTGCGAAAACACGGAGACCTATCCACCGAGAACCAGCAAAGCGAGGCACGCACACCTCGTCGTGCAGTATGAAACAGGATACGGGCGCGGAATACGGCCGCGGAAGAACACCTTGCACAGTGCCGATCCGGACGATCGCCGAACGGACGATTTCGGATATCGTGGACAGCGAGCGCCACCTCACGGGAGAGAGAGGTACTTTAAAAACAATGAAAACAAGCACCGACACCTTAGTTCTTTATATTCGCTGTAGTTACAAAACAGATCGACTTAAGTGAATAATTTCTATAATATTTGATTCCGTAATAAATTTAGAAGACATTCAGTGTAATACTTTTTCCGTTTGCATTTAAATAATTTTGTAAATTCGCTCCGAAAATAAAAGTTCCGAATTAGCCGGTTTTGACGATTTTCATGATTTTTTAAACAATATAATCAATTTTATATTAAAACATTTGTTCCATTTAATTACTCGATAATGCCTCAATGTCTTTAAAGCCGAAATTTTCAAGAAGATTCGCGCAGCCGTTATTATGTGAGAATTTTTCTAATTTGGCGAAAAACCTCATGTATTCCCTATGGGGCTCTGAGGTGCGCCCCCGGTTAGAAGACGTGGAAAGGGCATGACATAATTCGTTTGAAGCCTAGTCATAAAAAACGAGAGACCTGGCGCAAGTGACGTGCCAACAATATTTTTTGTTTTGTTGCCGGGTGGCTGGGCCAGCTGGGCGGCAAAACGAAAGTGTGTGGCGTCGCGCGTTGCCGTGATGAGGCTTTGCTGCGAGAGCGGCTGCAAAAATTGCACCGTTTGTTCTTCCGCGGGGAGTTTGAATCACCGGTAAGGCCCCTGTACAATATACATTAGGAACAATGAGCTATGCTAATCAATACACTGAAGACACTGGACATCCTTGGCACATTCCGACACTGCTTTTACCAACGAGCTTCCAGATGAATAGAAATAACATCTGCGCCGATTGTCTTGTTTGAAGCACCAATCCCAGCATCCAAGCACTGGCCATGCCCGATTTGTTGGAAACCACAAATTGTAAACAGCATTCTCACGTGATAATCTTTCATTAATTGGGGCGATGGCGGCATTCTCTCGCAGCCCTGGTCACACCATGTGCCCTTGTGACGTGGAATTGGTTTGGATACACAAACCGGAACAATACGGTCAAGGCTCGTTCACACTGCCCCGTTTTCTTACATTACGTTACGAAAAGTCTCCGGGAAATCTGTGCTTCGTATTAAGCGTGGCTACCAATTTAAGAAGATAGCCTGGCACGCGACATTCGAGACACGAATGTTTTGGTGACTTAGGCGTAACGTAAGAAATCGGTGCTGTGCGAAGACTTGAACCGTGCTCAACCCCTTACGTTACGTTGCGACGAACCTTGTGTCCTTGGTTGCCATGGCAACTCACCGTTCTAGCTCGTCGTCACCGAAACATTCGTGTCTCGATTGTCGCGTGCCAGGCTATCTCCTTGAATTGGTAGCCACGCTTAATACGAAGCACAGATTCCCCGGTGACTTTTTGTAACGTAACGCAAGAAAACGGGTCTGTGTGAACCAGCCTTCAGACTTTTCAATGGTTACCTGCAAAGCAAAAACATGCAGTTACATAATAAATTTGTTTGAGGCACTAATCATCAGGTCCCTGTTTGAATGCCATGCACAGATGTATAGTGTTACTGTGAAAATAGTCCTGAACGGTGCCTTGGGTTAACTAAAGTGCTACAGGGATAAAATTTACATATTTATTGCGTCTCTTCTCTGTCGGAAGGAAGTGCTCACAAGGTGGTGAAGAAAGATGAAGAAGAGTGAAATGAAGACGAAGATGAAACAGCTCGTCTTTCGTCCAGCTGTCTTTAATAGGGTATTCACACGAGGGAGAAATCCCGGGGATTTCTCCCCGGCACGCGCGCCTCACGAGATGAAAACGCGAGGCTTTTGCACATCGCAAAGCCTGACATTTTCGTCGTGGGATGCGCGTGCCGGGGAGAAATCCCCGGGATTTCTCCCTCGTGTGAATACCCCTTAAGGTGCAACCCCACCCTCGGTTAGTGTGATTCTGAACCTACAGATGGCGGTGGGATCACCTTCCAGGCGTGTACAACAAGGCGAGAAATCGCGTGTGGTGGCGCTTCGATACAGTGGGGTATTTTTTTTATATCCTGAATTTGACATCCCTGATCCTTCGCTTGTTTTTCTCTGCACGAGCTTTCTTTGGAAGTGCACGGCTGCGCCAGTTCTCGTGCAGGGGCGTCAGTTGCCTACGCTCCGAGCTCACCCCAGCTGGAAATGGGAGAAGTGAAATGAGGCCAAAATTCACATTGTGAACCGATGCGCAACTGTAGGTCCAGGCACATTGAACAATATGCATTTATGAAACAAAAACCTATGTGCACCAATATGTAATTTTTGAGGGAATTCCCATTGGGCTGATAGTATTTATGAAACAAAAACCAATGAGCGGCAATTGGCAACAGGGACCCCAGTGCACTTTGCGTTGAGGGAATTTATGGGGCAAAAACCAATGAGCAGCGATTGGCAACAGGTGCTCCTGTGCACATTGGGTTGATGGTTTTATGGGGCAAAACCAATGAGTGGTTAATGGGCGCGTTAAGTTAGTGAGCTCCAGACTCCGGACATGTGCGCTCGAGCGCGCGGGTTCGGAGCGTAGCTTAACGGCGCACTTTGGTACCGAGGCGCCATCTGACGCCTATTTTTTTAACGTTTCCGGTTCCGGCTTTTCGGCGCGCGTTTAAACATGGCTCCCGTCTCGTCGGAACGCCGAAAAAGTGTTTGTTAAACGACGACGTCGATGAAATAAGTGCGCGGAGACGTCGGCAACTGCAAGAGCTTGTATTTTTGTTGCACGCTGTTGGTGCGGTGATTAAAGGTACGCCGAACGTCTTCTGAATTCTCAAAAGAATGACTGTTGAATGGCCGAATTCATCGGCTCGCCTGATCCTGAAATTGCGGTAAGGTACACGAACTTCGACAAGCATTTGAAGGAAGGAGGTGAAAGACCTGTTTACACCAGCACCTTTCTTTCTTATCTTTATTTTCCACGATGACGGAACGATTGCACGAAATGCCAAGTGATCGCCGTCGAAGTATCCACGCCTCCAAGCAGGAGCTAGTTGAGCGTCCGAGGGAGTCACTAAAGGCTTCGGCGCCAGCACGAACAACGCCGAGAGCCCCGAGCACTGCATGGTAGCACAGAACGAGCAGCTCCTACCTTCGGTGCCGTTCCTGGTTGCGCCGGAGCCTTTCGACCGCGGGGTTCGGTTGGTGCGGTTGCCGTCGCGGTCGGCGAGGTTTGGCGAGGCGAGCGCGGTGCCATCCTCAGAGCAATCCGAAACGATCTCGCTCGCCAGGTATTGCGCACACACGACGCCCGGTCCAGAGTGGGCCGGCGGCCCGGCCCGGAGCCCAAAATGCTTGGGTTTTGATGTTTCTTCCGTCTCGTGTCAGACCACCGCGTGAAACCACTGTGCGTGAAACCACCGCGAGTAACCGCGAGACTGGCCGCGAGAGCGGAAACGCCGTCATCTCACCGGAAACCGGCCTGTTCGAGCTCTCGCGCACCATCTCCGACGACGGAGCTCGCGGAGCGCGCTCCGCCACCGCGCACCGGAAGTGAGACGGTGTCGTTTAGTTTAGCTCGAGTGCACTCTGACCGCTGGAGCGCGCTCGAGCGCGTTAACTTAACGCGCCCATTGGCAACAGACACCCCTTGCACATTGGGTTGATGGTATTGATGGGGCGGAAACCAATAAGCGGCAATTGGCGACAGACACCTCTGTGCACAATGGGCGCGTTCAGTAGCGCCTCCCTTGCCTACGAACGGAGTGACTTTAGATTTTCTCGCCGGAAATCGTCACCAGCAGGAAATGACATCATCTTTGGCTCCTTTGACTCTACGTGCACCGCCTCCAAACTCGGTGCTTCGGCTCAGGAGCCCCGGAGTTACGTGCACCGGAAGTGACTTTTGGCCGTCCAGTGGAAGGAGTCCGTGACTCCTTGACTCCGGGGCCGCTACTGAACGCTCCCATTGGGTTCGAAGGGATTTATGGGGCGAAATCCAATGAGCGGTAATTGGCAACAGGTGCTCCTGTGCACATTGGTTTGATGGTACCCAGTCAACCAGCAACCATCTATTAAACGTCCGAGAGATGTGCTGTTCGGACATTTAACGTATCCAGTGGATCTCTGCTATGATTCATCTAACATTGAAAGTATGTACTGTGCAGTGCAAAATGATTCCCCAGAAAACGTACCACTAACGCAATCTGGATGATGCAGCTGGACATTCAGGACCATTGTAGGATGTTCAGCCTGATCCTATAGATCAGGGGTGGCCAGGCTTACCCGGCCTAAGAGCCGCAAACACAACCACGAAACTTCCAAGAGCCGCGGGGAGGGGGGGGGGGGGGGCGGGGGCAAAAGCTTTTGTTCAGCGCAATAAACGAAACTCGAACTACTTTCTATCTACCCGAGTCAAAAGCCGTCCAACTGTACGTAAGGTACCAGTAGCACGAGACTACCGAACCGCAACCTCTCTTTCGATTTAAAACGCGTTCCATTTCTCTTTTTGGGGAAGTGTTCGTGTGACCGGAAGGGAGGCGGGTGTCAGTGTTTATGTGTGAGTGTGTGGGGGGGGGGGGAGGGGTAGGGGAGGGAGCCGCGAGCCCGAGCCGCACTTTAAAACGCGAAGAGCCGCATGCGGCTCGGGAGCCGCAGCTTGGCCACCCCTGCTATAGATGTATCATGTACCGCGGCCCAATGTTTTAATAATATCAAGCGAGCGTCGACCGCCGGGACGGCCAGTGCCGTGCCGCGGAAGCGTGCGGCGATACGGAAGAGATTAAGCGCGTGCGCACAAAGCCCTTTCTGGTGGGAGCGTCATCTGCTATAGTAGGTTACAAGTCAAGAAGGTAGCGGCAAATGCCCCTCAAAGGGAATCATATATCCCTCCGCCACCTCCGCATCCAATAGCGTCCCATCGTTTCCGTGACGTCGCGGCCAACGCGCGAGGAGGGTCGTGCCTTTCTGTACATATTTGCTTTATCTCTCGACTTTGACTTAGCATTGTGGAAGCCACGAGAGGGAGATTAAGTCTTCCCCCTTCCGATGGAAACAAAGACGACTTTCGGGGATTAGCTTCCCCCTCCGATTGATACAAAGGCTGCTTTCAGGGCTCGGTTCCTTCTCCGATGAATACAAAGGTCGCTTTCTTAAAAAGTGGGGGTCGGAGACAAGTTGGCACCACTCTGTGGCCATTATCTATCCATTGAAGCGGAACAAGGAGCGTTTCCAGTGAACTCTTCTTTCGATTGTGGAGGGATTTGAAACCGGCGCACCACGCTTGTGGGAGGAGCTTCTCCTACCTTCTTAACTTGTAACCGACTATAGGCCATTCCGTTGATCGCACACAGCCCCTGCTCCGCAGCAAAGGAGCGCAGGGCGCTTCCAATGACGAAGTGCATCGCCGATACGCCCCTCCTTTAGGAATGCATTCACAATTCTATAGACCATTTGCTATATCCCCCACATGCCCCGGCCTGCGCTAAAGTTCCCTTCGTGATCGGTGATTTCTACCCTATTCTTGGTTACAAATGTTTTGAGCGTAATTCGGAGTCACCACGAAAAAGCGCCTGATATACCCCAATGACCTGTCATATCGCTTTTAAAATTTCTCCTCAATGTCAGAGTTTTCGATACTGTCCATGCTGTCCACCCTTCAACCTGGATGGGCTGCAGAAATCTCTTACATTGGTATCATGCTGATATTAAGTTAGAACCGCTAAAAATGCTATAAACAGCCCCGCTGACTCCGAGCTAAATCCTGGTTTTTGTGGTTGCGAATTATCGGCTTTTTAAGCAATTTCTGCTCAAGCAGCAATCCCGAGAATTATAATATATTAAGAGATTTCTGCAGCTCAGCCAGGTTAAAAGGGGGATCGCATGCGCAGTATAAAAAATGCTGATGTTGACGTGGAATTTTAAAAGTGATATAAAAGGTCCTTGGGGTATATCAGGTGCTTCTTTAGGGTGACCTAGAATTTCGCTCAAAAACTGTGTAACCATGGAGTTGGTCGAAAATTAGCGATCACTAGGGAGCTGAAACATCTCGTCGCTGTTCCTGAGTGCCCGGTTTCCTGGTTTTCATCTCGTCCGGGGCCTGCTTTCTGCGGTCCCTGGCTACGTGTCGTCGAGCTCCCCGGCGAGGGCGCCGACCGCCATGGCGACCGCATTGACGCAAGATTCTCCACCGCCGAAAGCGCACGCTTTCGACGTTGTCGTGCCAGTAGGCACATCGGCGGACGACCTCATTGACGGGGTATCCGCCATTGTGGGGCTGCCCGAAATCTTCTCGGCGCAGCACCTAGGAGGTACAAACTTCCAAGTCGTCGTCAACACCCGTGCCGCCGCCCTCAAGCTTCGTGAGGCCTGGCAGCGTCTCCATCGCCAACCAGTCAGTCCCCATCGTGCCGACGGGTCCGCAGGTGACGAATGTGACTTGCCTCTTCCTGCCGACGTTTGTGCGCAACGAACAGCTCGTCCAAGCCCTGGCCCCGTATGGCAAAGTCATCGACGTCTCCTACGCGACCTACCACCGAACGGCGACTGTGAAAACAGGAACCCGCTTCATCCGCATGGAAATGAAGGAGGCTAACCCCCTGCCCAACTTCCTGCGCGTCGCCGGTCATCGAGCTACATTTTACTACCGCGGCCTGAAGCGCGTATGCCGACGCTGCAGGCAGGAGGGCCACGTCCGGGCACAGAGTACGACGGACTACTGCGACCGCTGCGGTGTCTTCGGGCACCCCACTGAGGACTGCACTGCCAACTGCAGACGCTGCGGTGGAACCCACGCGACTGTGGACTGCACCGCCAAGAGAAGCTACTCCTCCATGGTAGCCGGGAACTGCGCTACCGATTTCCGGGCCCTGGACCGAGGAAACTCAACCTCTCCCATCGCCCCCGAGGCTCCTGCCGTACCACCCGTCTCCACCGTCGACCCTCCGTCACCACCTGACGCCACAGCCGCGGCCCCACCCCCGCCTCCTCCGTCGGCGCCCCCATCCGCCCCACCTGAGCCGAGTCCGACCGGCTCGGGGTCGACTTCAGGCGAGGGGACGGACTCTGTCCGAGCCGCCGCTGTTGTTGTCGGCGACACCGCCTATGCAGCGTGGAGCCCAGCGTCGGGTGATGGCGAGGTCAACAGCGACAGCGACCACCTCATCATTGGCGTGAACCTCGCTCCAGGTAACCCCCCAGCGACACCGACCGACAGTATGGACACGACCCCCACTGACACACCGGACACCGATTCGAGCCGACCACCGCACGAAGACTCCGAGCGTCCCCTCACGAGCAGCGGTTCCCGCTCAACTGACAGTGGGGGCCCACGAGCCACGTGCCCCAAGAAACCGCGAAAGTCCTCCCCCCCGCGTCGCGACCCCTCTCCAGCATCGTCCGACAGCTCCACTTTCTAAGCAACACGCCCGGCGTCTCTATCCCTTTTCTTTATTTTATTCTGGCCACTCTTCGCATATTATCCCTGAATGTGCGGGGCTTTCGAAACCCTGCGAAGCAAACTGAAGTGATGCACTTCGCGAGGATGCAGAACTGCGATCTTCTGGGCTTACAAGACAGCAACTTTGCCCGCTTCCGTGACGTTGCAGATTTCGAAGCCCGGTTTTCTGTGACTGCTTTCTTTTCTTACGCGCCGCGCCGCGCGACGGGCGTGGGCGTGGTTGTCTGCAATCGCAGTCTGCTGCGCAACGCCACTTATCTTTTTGATACGGAGGGAAGGACTGTTCGTTTTGACTTTTTCTTCGGTGAACGGAAATTTCGCCTCGTCACTGTCTATGCGCCAACTGTGTCGACCTTCCAGCACGACTACTTCCGCAGCCTAGACGTACACCTTCTCGACGCGGGCCAGTGCTTCTTGGTCGGCGACTTCAATTGCGTCCTGGACTCTAACGCCGACGTTCGGGGTCCTGGTCAGGGTCGCTCAACCTGGTCCGCCCGTGAACTTCGGCGGCTTGTGAGGCACGTCGACCTCGTGGACGGATGGTCCTTTACTGCATGGATCCACCCACCAGTCGACGTGGAACAGAGGGGCTTCGGGAAGTCGCATAGACCGGCTGTACTTGCCTCGCACGCTATCTGCCGCGCTACAGACCTGTACTGCGGTGGACTTCCCGTCGTGCCTAGAAGAGATTTCCGATCACCGTCCGCTACTTATCAAGTTCCTCTTCGACTCTGCGGTCGTACGCTCCTCGCGTCCGTGGCGTCTGGATTCCAGGATCCTCCACGACGAGACCACGCTCCGCACGTTGGGCAACCTGGTTGTAACGCGAGTCATGATTGTGCCCTAATGTTATCGCCGCCGCGCTCTTCTTATCTGTGTCACTGCTCTGTATATATTATCTTGTTCCTGGAAATAAACGCTCGTTCGTCACTTGACACGCAACAGACTACATGGTGTCAGAAGTGGTCGCGACAGCGATCCGTCGAGCAGGCTCTCGCTGTTGTCGACAACACGCCGCTTGCTGCTGAAACGAATCCGCCCATGGCCACGGTCAACGCATCCGACGCCGCAGCGTCACACGGATTTATGACGTCGCTACTGCCTCCGCCCAAGCCCTTGGACACGTCCGAAGATGCCTGGCAGAGTTGGCAGGTCTGGAAAAGTGAGTTTGAACTCTTCGCTACCGCGACCCGCCTTACATCGCAGCCCAAAGAGGTCCAAGCAGCGACACTGCTTATGACGATAGGCCAAGAAGCGCGGAGAACCTACAGCACGTTTTCCTTCGACAACGAAGAAGAGAGGTACGACGTCAGTCTCCTGATAGCCAGATTTGAAGAGTTTTTTCGACCAGCATCTAACCTAGCATATCATGAATTTCGCTTCTGAACGCGAAACCAGAAGGAAGGGGAGACCTTCAGCGTGTGGCTAACAGACCTAAGAGTACTAGCCAAGCGATGCGAGTTTGGAGAGCTGGAAGAGAGGATGCTTCGCAGCAGGATAATACTGGGAGTTCGAGACTTGAAGTTACAAGAAAAACTTATTTCGGACAATCCGACCTACGGCAAGACAGTTGAGATTTGCAAAGCTCGCGAGCACGGTAAAGAACGGTGCCAAGAGATTCAAGGGTCATCAAAACCACAGGAAATTAGCTCCTTAGTGAAGACCAAGCAACCAGTTTGTCCGAAATGTGCCTTCCAGCATCGCGATGATCGATGCCCAGCGCTAGGAAAAAACTGCATGAACTGCGGCAAGCCAAACCATTTTGCCAGAGTATGTAAAAGCAAAGAAAACAAGCAAGCGAAGAATAGAGCGAGCTACAAGGTGCGCCAGATAACGACCGAAGATTCAAATGATTTCTGGTTAGAATCCTTGTCAGTGAACACAATTGCGGAAGAAAGTAAATGGACAGTCACGGTCGACATAGAAGGCACTCCAACGAAGTGCAAGCTAGACACCGGCGCGACCTGCTCAGTCATCTCGGCGGGTAAAGTTAGACAGATAACTTCGAAGCCGTGCCAAAAGTGCAACGTCGTGCTGAAAGCTTTTTTTGGCTTTCAAAAGAACGCGTCCGAGAAGATTCGGTTGTGTATATCCGGGAATGAAAAAAGAATCGAGACAGACTTCTTTGTGGTTGAAGACGATGTCACAACCACGCTCAGTGGTGATGTCTCCGAAAGTTTGGGTTACGTTCTTCGTCTGGCTACCGTAGAAGAGCAACTATATGAAGCGGCTGAACCATACCGCGATGTTTTTCAAGGTTTAGGGCAACTTAAAGACGTCATCTACCACCTCAAGCTCAAGCCGGGTGTCCAAGGTTCAGTGGAAACCGGCCAGACGTGTTGCAGTTATGCTGCAGGAGAAGGTGAAAGCTGAACTGGACCGCATGGAAGCAAACCAAGTAATCGAAAAGGTAACTGAACCAACAGAATGGGCAAGCTACATGGTTGTAGTTGTCAAGAAAGACAAAGTTAGAATATGTTTAGATCCGTCAGACTTAAACAAAGTTCTGTTGAGGGAACACTATCCAATGCCAACCTTGGAAGATATCGCTCCGAATCTGAGTGGTGCAAAATATTTCTCCACGCTAGACGCTGCTTCCGGTTACTGGCAGATTAAGCTAGCTGACGAAAGCTCAAACATTTGCACCATGAGCACCCCATATGGGAGGTATAGATTCCTAAGAATGCCCTTCGGAATCTCAACAGCTCCTGAGATATTTCAACGAGCCATGCACCAAGTATTGCAAGGGCTATGAGGGGTCTCAGTTGTTTTGGACGATATTCTGGTATGGGGACGAACCAAAACGGAGCATGACGAAAATTTGAAACGCGTGCTGGAGAGGAGCCGAAGCTACAACTTACGGTTAAACAAGAAAAAATGCCACTTTTTACAGCAAAGTGTCCGCTACTTGGGTCACATCGTGACTCACGAGGGACTGGCCCTGGACC
>JABSTQ010007843.1:0-51874 GCA_013358835.2 Ixodes persulcatus
CGAGTTGTGACAATACTTCGTGCACTCGGTACGGGCCCAACCACTTTGGTGCCAGTGAAGCAGAAAAGCCTTTGCTGGCATCGCTCAGAACATGGTTTCGTCTGAGCACGAGATCGCCTACTTTGTAGCGGAGATCCCGGCGAGAGCGGTCGTACTGAGCTTTTTGTTTAGCTCGCGCTACCCCGAGATCGCGACGGGCCTCCGAGAAGGCTTCCGTCATCCGAGTTTATAGCGTGCGCGCATGTTCAGTCTGTTTCGACTGTGCGTCGCTCAACCGGCGCTTGCCTTGAGGACGCGGTCCATTGGATTTGGCAATTCTCTTCCGAATGTGAGGAAGGCGGGGGTGAAGCCTGTCGAACGATTGACAGTGGAACGGAGAGCGAACCCAATTTCGGGAACGTATGCGTCCCAGTCGCGGTGCTTTTCGGCGAATGCTGCCAGCATGGGTTTGATGTTTCTGTTACATCGCTCCGTGATGTTCGCCTGTGGGTGGTAGGGTGTGGTTGTTCTGTGCTTGATGCCCAGCGCTTTGCAAGCGTCCACAAATACCTTCCCGACGAAGTAGCTTGCTCTATCTGTTAGAAGAGCTTCAGCGAACCCGAATCGGGTGAACACCTCCATGGGCTTTTCAGTGATTGCTCGGGCCGTCAGCTTTCGTAGTGGGAAAAGTTCTACCCATTTGCTGAAGTGGTCAGTGACAACCAACAGATACTGGTGTCCTTTGGGGCTCCTTGGTAAAGGGCCGACCACGTCGCAAGCCGCCAAAGACCATGGTTCTTGGCTGTGGATCGACTGCATTAGGCCCGGAGGTTTGCCGCCTCTTGGTTTGAAGCTTTGGCAAGTGTGGCACGTGCGGGCGTAGCGGAATACGTCCCTTTTCATGCCCGGCCAGGTTGCGATGTGGCATAACTTTGTGTAAGTCTTGGAGCCGCTCGCATGTCCGGCCAAGTGCGAGTCGTGATAGTAACGCATTACTGCGCACCTCAGACTTTTTGGCACTACCACCTTGAACACATTGTCTGTGTCCTTCTCAGATGGGATATACTTCAGCAGGAGCCCGTCGGCGTTCAGCAGAAATTGATCCAGCGTGTCAGTACCAGTACCAGATACATCCCGACACTCGGCGTTTACTGCAATACCAGCAGTCGTACGCCCGGCGGACGCGCCGCCCGACTCCACAGAGTCCGACTCACTCGAGAGTCCGTCGATCACCTTTCGACAAAACGGATCATTCTGCTGAGCTTTCAGTAGCTCTTCTTGGCTGAACACGATCCCCACTGCGCTCACTGCGTCTATGTGGTTCACGTTTTCGTCCGAGGAGGTCAGTGGTGCTGCCTCCATTTTGGACTGATTTGCGGCTTCGCCTGGCTTGGAGTTTGCCGTTGGCTCGGCCTGGGTCCTCGCGGAAAGATTTGCGCAGTCTACGGGGGCTCGCGACAGTGCGTCGGCCACCACGTTTGTGCTGCCTTTCCTGTACCGCACGACATAGTCGTATTTCTGCAGTAGCAAGGCCCATCTCGCTAACCGTCCTGCGGGTTCGCGAAGTCTGGACAGCCATATTAGGCTCTGGTGATCTGTTTCGATCGTGAACGTGGTCCCGTCGACATAAATGTCGAAGCGCTTCAGGGCAAAAAGAATGGCCAAGCACTCTTGTTCACATGTGCTGTAGTTCACCTCAGCGGGTGTCAGCGAGCGGCTAGCAAAGCTACCGGACCAAGCACTCCCTCGTGCTCTTGGAGCAGGACCGCTCCCAAGCCTAGTTTGCTCGCGTCCGTTTGGATCACGAAAGGCTTGTTCAAGTCGGGCAGCTTTAGTTCAGCTGTGTCCGCGAGCGCTTTGGAGGTGCAGCGGAATGCTGCCTCCTGCTCGGGACCCCAACTCCATCTCACGGTCTTTCTCAGTAGCCGCGTTAGTGGCGCTTGGAGTGATGCGCAGTTTGGGATGAATTGGCGGTAAAAGTTTACCATTCCCAGATAGCGACGGAGCGAGTTTACGTCCGTCGGCGCCGGAAACTCCCGGATAGCCTTTAGCTTCTCGGGGTTTGGCGCGATGCGCCCGCAGTCGAGCGTGAACCCAAGCAAGTTGATGCGGGTTTTGGCTATTTGGGCCTTTTCTGGGTTTAATGTGATACCCGCGGCCTTTAGCCTGTCGAACACATCCTTCAGATCTCGTAGATGATCTTCGAAGGTGTTGGAGTACACGACCATGTCGTCGAGATAGGCCATTGCATGTTTCCATTTGGCTTCTCCCAGTACTCGGTCAATCAAGCGTTGGAACGTCATTGGCGCTCCGCACAGACCAAAGGGCATTCTTGTGAATTCGAAAAGCCCGCGGTGACACACAAAGGCTGTTTTTGCCTCGTCACCCGCCTCCATTTGAACTTGGAGGTAGCCTCGGCTGGCGTCCAGGGTTGTGAAATACCGTGCGCTGCCGAGGTTGGAAAGGATCGAGTCAATGCTCGGGAGCGGATATGCGTCTTTCCGCGTTACGTCATTTAGACGCCGATAGTCTACGCAGAGACGTGAGCTGCCGTCCTTTTTTGGGACCAACACAACGGGAAATCCCCAGGGACTGTTTGACCGCCGGACAACTCCGGTGTCGATCATTTCGTCCAAAGCGACGTCGATGGCTTTTCGTTTAGCCAGACTGACGGGTCGTGCGTTTTGCCTCCGAGGAAGCGCATCGCCCGTGTCGATCCGGTGTCGCACTTCGTTTGTGCACCCGGGACGCTCCGTGAACATGGCGTCATAGCGTCGCAATAATGTCGACAAACGGGCTTTTTCTTGCCCTGACCCGCAGCATGACTCAGTCAGCAGGGGGTGAGTGACCTCCGACGCTACGGCGCTTGTTTGCAACCGCGTCGGGGTACCTGTCGAGGGGTTGATACCCGGTTTTTGTGATTCTGTTGCCTTGTCTTGGCAGGTGCTGCCTGCCCCATTAACCAGTGTTTTTTCTGGCGTTGGGGGTTCGCAGAAGGGTTTCAGAGGTGCGAATGTGCCCTCTCGGTAGCCACCGCTACTCACGTCGATCACAATCCCTGTTTTGGCGAGAAAATCTCTGCCCAGGATGATCGGAACGGAAAGACTGGGAGATGAACGAAGCGTTGCCGTCTTACTCGATTCTCCCATCTCGCAACCAACCGCACAGTACCGCTTGAATGGGCGGTACCGCACGCGAGCCGAAAGGCCGTGTTGCCCTCCCTCATATGCACTGAGTTTTGCTGGAGGTGGGTCAACACTTTATTTATTTATTTATTTATTTTCATACTCTCAAGGCCCGGAGGCTCTACAGAGAGGAGTGGGTGATACAGATGAAATCGTTGGCAAACTTCTTGAAGTATGTGGCATCCTGGATGGACACGATTAAGGCAGGGAGGTGGTTCCAATCGTTAGATGTTCTTGGAATAAAAGAGTCAAAATAGATGTTCGTATGACATGTCGGCGTGCCAACCTTACACTGGTGATCGTTGCGAGGTGACACATATGACGCATGAAAAAGTAGTTGATCTTTTAGAATTGGGTTAGTATAGTAGATTTTATGGAAAAGACAAAGACGAAAGTATTTACGGCGTAAAGCGAGGTCAGGTAAGTCCAAAGTTGTCTTCATTGATGAAACACTAGCAGTACGAAAATAGTTAGAAAGGATAAAACGGGCTGCTCGGTTCTGAACTGATTCAAGAATGTGTGATAATGTTACATGTCCCGGATCCCAAACGGAACAGGCGTATTCGAGTTTTGGCCTGACTAAGGTTTTATATAATTGCAGTTTGACCGGAAAATTAGCGGAACGGAAGTGGCGGCGCAAAAACCCAAGCATACGATTAGCATTATTAAAGACATAGTCGACGTGCATGTTCCAGGAAAGGTTACGAGTTATGTGAATACCAAGATACTTGTATGAAGCAACAGCATCTAATGGTATATTATTAAGGATGTATATGGCAGGGTCAGTGTTTTTAGAGAGTCGGGAAACACGCATGCTTTTACATTTAGTAACGTTAAGCTTCATTAGGGATTCAGCGCACCAGGAAGAAACTACGTCGAGGTCTGACTGTAGCATAGCACACTCTTGGGCATTAGTGATTACGCGATACAGTACACAATCATCCGCGAACAATTTAATAGAGGACACAATTTGCGATGGGAGGTCGTTAATGTAGACTAGAAACAAGAGAGGCCCCAGGACAGATCCCTGTGGTACCCCGGACGTTACAGGAGTAGTAGAAGAATTATGCCCATTGACATAAACATATTGTGAGCGGTTAGATAAAAAACATTTAATCCAGCCCAAGATGTTAGGATCAATATTAAGTTTACTCAGTTTCAAAAGAAGTAGGTCGTGCGAGACAGAGTCGAAAGCCTTAGCAAAATCTAAGAAAATGCAGTCAACTATTAGCCCGGCATCAATAGCAATTAACAGGTCATTAGTAAACGACACAAGCTGTGTTTCACAAGAAAACAATCTGCGGAACCCGTGTTGACAATTAGTAAAAAAAGAGTTGGACTCAAGAAAGGCAACAAGGTGAGAGTAAATGATATGTTCAAGTAATTTACACGGCACACTAGTCAATGATATGGGCCTGTAGTTAAATGGGGAGTGAGCAGTACCTGATTTATGCAAAGGAACCACCTTCCCTACCTTCCAATCGTTGGGCAACGTGCAACACTGCAAAGACTGTGAAACAATTTCGGAAAGAATCAAAGATGAATAGGTGGCGGTGCTCTTCAGGAACTTTGAATTAATTTCGTCAATCCCAGCACACGCGGAAATTTTAAGCTTCTGGATTAAACAGTCGACACCAAATGAATCAATACTAACAGGAAACATAGGACTAAAATTAGCACTGAAAAAAACTGGATAACGGGTAGAGGTCGTGTGGGAAAAATAAGAAGCAAACACATCGTTCAGGACATTGCAACAATCGTTTAGATCTACAGGAACATTATTCGCATCACAAAGCTCAACCACACTGGATCTACTGCCGCTGACCACACTCCAAAACTTTCGTGGGTTATCTTTTAAAAGAGAAAAAAGTGTACACTCATAAAACTCTTGCTTTGATTGTGCGACAGCTTGTTTATACTCCGTATCAGCAGCTTCGTAAGCGTGCCAGCGCTCAGCACATTTTGTTAATTTTGCGCGCCGAAATAACCGTTTCTTTTTATTTCGCATACGCTTAAGGCGTGCGTTAAACCAAGGTGCCTGTGAATTAGAGCGGATGCGCTTCAGAGGAATGTACTGGTTAGTTAGGTCACTCACTTTTTGTTTGAAGAGAGACCAGTTTTCATCAACAGTTCGCGTATGAAAACGTGAGATGTAATTGGTTAGAAACGTGCCTAATTCACTATTAATTGAAACAAAATCGGCATTTTTGTAATCGCGAATAATCTTAAATGCTTTACATGAGGAAACAGATGCCTGCAGGTCAAACTGAATAATACAATGGTCACTTAAACCTGGTAAATACGTTAAGGGAGATACAAGCTCAGGGGTTGTAGTGAGAATGAGGTCTAATACATTGGAAGAATGAGATGAACATCGTGTAGGCTCTTGTACAAGTTGCTTTAAATTAAAATCAAGACAAAGGCTTAGAAACGAAAAAGCCTGTGATGAGTGATCATTTATAGTGGGAGTGTCGCTTTTCCAGTTAATTGTTGGAAAATTAAAATCACCCAGTAGAAACAAAGACGAAGAAGGAAACCGTACTACCAGTCTATTTAAAACATCGTGAAGCTCAAAGCAAAATGTATTAGACGAAGCGGGGGGTCGATAACAGGCGCAAAAAATAAAATCCTTGTTCCTGACATGTACACGGGCACACACAAACTCTAAAGATATGTTAAGTGGTACAACGCTCGATATAATAGAATCACGAACAGCGATAAGAACACCGCCACCTGAGCGCGAGTCACGATTGAAACGATAAAATTTGTACATATTTTCACACTCAAAAATTTCACTGTCAGCAATTTTACTGGAAAGCCACGTTTCGGTAAGGATAACAATATCAGCTGCACACGTGTCGATAAGAGATGACAAGGCATCGCGTTTGTTGCACACGCTTCGCACGTTAGAATACAGTATTGAGATAGTGTTAGTCGCCGGGCCTTTAGATAGTTATGTTGATGGCGCGTGTGAATTATCATTGCTTGGGACGGGTGCGGAAACTGCATTATCGGTGCCCGGGAGAGACGCGGTGTTGTTAGTTTCGCGAGCATGACTAGGAGTTACTTCACAAACACAATCTGTTACAGGGCAGTAAGTATACACCTTCTGGTTAACGTGCAGCCTGTTTTGTCTGAGCGAGAACCTCTGACCGGTGCCTTTACCGAAATCGATTAACTTTTTGCGTAACTGCCGCGTAGCCGGACAGAAATCCTCACTGACTGAAATTCCTGTTCCTTTCAACTTAAAACGCTGAGAAAATACATTCGCCTTGAATTTAGAGGAAGAAAATTTAACAATTATCGGCCGGCAGTTATGAGTTGTGTATGAGCCTAATCTATGAGCACGGGATATCGCCTCGCCAGGTAAATCTATTCCTAATATTGTGGAAAGATTGTCACGGATATGAGTCTCTGACTGCGACCAATTTTCGGAAAGGGTGTCAGCAATACCGTAGAAAAGTAAGTTGTCACGACGTGACCTATCTTCAAGCTCATTAAGTCTTGAATTCAGAACGGTAGTTTCGCCTCGGACGGCCTCACTAACAACATTAGACAGTTCAGCAGGATGCCGTGGCACATCTAGTGATTCTACAAGTGATTCGACTGCTGCAAGTCTTGAATTGATGTCTAACACTTTTAGTTCTAGTTGATGCTGGTTATCTTTGACCTGATTCGTCGCCGAAAAGCGAGGCGCTGGCTCCTGTGTCCAGCAGTGCCTTGAACGTCCGACCGACAATCGTCAGGGCTATGAATGGTGCCAGCGTGCCGGTCGGAAAGCCTATTCTGTAGGCTGTAGGCAAAAGAGTCTCTTGCTCCATGCCGTTTTGAGCCGCCGGGTTGGTTATCGGTGGCTTTGCTCGTTTCCCGACTGTTGGGGACCAGGGTTCTGCCGTTCTGGGCATTGTCGAACCAGGTGGTTGGCGCTATTACAGCGAAAGCAACGTTGTTGCGGGACTTTTCTTGAGTCCTGTCGCGCGTTTTGATGTGCGCCGCGCCTTTCGTCCTGTGGGTTTGGACGTGGCTGCGTTTCCTCCCGTGGCGTCGGTAACTCTGTGTTCCGATCTCGCCTCTTGAACTGCGGCACAGTCTCTGCTGCCCGCCGTTCGTAGGAGTACGGGTCGAGCGCACGATCTGATATGTCGTACGTGTTTCGACTTCGCTCGTTTGCGTAGTGGGCGGCTTCGTGTCTCCTGTTTCGGGACGCCGCGTCCCCGTTCCAAGCGCAGCGCGGCTCGAGTGCCGTTGATGCTGGTGGTGGGGGACGATACGCTCGTGCGGCAAGAATGTCTCCCTGAATCCGCCGAGCCTCCGAGGCCAGTTCGTTCAAGTCGCGAAAGCGACTGCCTCGGAGATACGCCGCAAAAGTCGGGTGCGATTGTCGAATGACTCGCTCTACCCGCTCTGCATTGGGCGCTGAGGGTTCTGCTAGCTCAAAGAGCTCTTGCATCGCCCTAACGAACTCCAACAGTGACTCGTCTGGGTGTTGGGTCCGTTGTTCGAGCTCTCGCCTCATCCTGCGTTCGTAGTCTGCAGGGAGGAATTCCTGGCGAAATGCCTTGCGGAACTGCTCGATCGACGATAGCTGGCTTCCGGTTAGACGGAGCCACCGCGCCGCTTGGTCCACCAACGAGATTGGCAAGATGCGTTCAAGTATCTCGTGGTCCGACATTCCCATGGCCTGTTGGTACTTTTTCAGGTTTTCGAGGAAGTCTGTCGCACTCACTCGGTCTCCGTACCCTCGGTATGTCGGGATAGGGATTCTGACCGGTGGCCGTGTCGGCGGCGGGGGCCTAACTGCTGTTTGCAGTGCGCCCGTCAGGCTTTCGATCACCCGCGCTGCGTTTTCTAGCAGGGGGTGATACGCGCCGAGCGTGTTTTCTCTGTGGTGAGGATCGCTCTCCGCATGTGCGGCTGCCGGGTTCTTCCCTCTGTGTGGGCCCGCCGAGTGGTTTGGTGCGCCTGTAGCAGCTGTGCTGTGCTGCGGCTCGTAGACGGTGTCAGTGTTATCTCCGTGCGGAGAAGCTGACGGCCAGTCTGAGGTTAAGAGATCGAAGCTGTAAGAGGCTGCATTTGCCTGCTGTTGCGCCATCGTCTCTTGTCTCGTCAGACCCGTGTTGACTTCGAAAGTCGCGGGTGGGCTTGGCTCAGCGACGAAGGCTGGCGCGCTCCGAGAAGGAGTGCCTCGGTTGCATTCCGGGCAGTGTGCGTCATACCCATTAGGGGAGCTCGGCTGAAAGGACACTTGCTCATTGTGTCCGTGCGTGGCTGATGTGGCCACAAAGCCGTTGAGTGGCATCGGGTTTTGGGCATTCGCCTCTCCCTCCGTCCACGAAGTTCTTAGCCGGAAATTGGCCTGGTTCGCTGTGATTGCGAGAGTGCTGCTTTGTTTGCAGTCGCCGGACAGGCCGCACGTTGGGGCGCCAGATGTGGGTTTCCCCCTTTAGGGGTACCACTTAGAAACACAGAAGGTTCCTTGGGTCCGGATAAAACGTGTTTATTTGACTTAGATGCCACACGCTTGCCCGAGGGCTAACAATGGTGGAGATGACGGCGCTGTCTCTTTTGACAGGATCACCAGTCGGAGTCCGCGCTGCCGCAATTGACAGTATCACGGAGGGGGAGGATCAGGTAAAGATCGGAAGGCTCCGTCGAGCAGAGCCTCCCCCAGCGAGAGTCCTGCCCGTTGGATTAGGGCCGTCTTATATAGCCTGCGGGAATGGACGCGCCCAGGGTGGGTCGGATGTAGGTGGCTCCCCGGAGGGGCGGACGCGTCCAAATCATGATCCCAAGGGGTGTGCCTTCGGCAAATCACCCGAGAAGGACGAGGGAAAGCCGCCCACCAGGGAATACGGCTTCGCCCTCGCATCCGGGACGCGCTCCCACGTGGCGACGTCCCACGGCCTGCCTGAGCTAGGCCTAGATAGGGATGCGGGGAACACGTGGTTCCCACAGGGTTAATCTTCTATAATCTTGTAGGGGGACAATAGCGACTTCTGCGACACACAAAAGGGATTCTCGGGAAGAGGGGAGTTCCTCCTTCCCCCTTCTCTCGTCGTGGCCGGAGGCGAGACAACCTGGTTGGATGGATGGATGTTACTGGCTATACCCTTTGTAGCGGGCGGTAGCTTGCGCCACCTAGCCTAAGTCTAAGAAAGACAAACATTTGATTTCTCGCGCCCTTCTAAGCCAATTTTCTACCCCCTAACTATCACCAGGTAGTGTGGGATATCACCAGGATGACCTTTGGGGGATCGGGCAAAAAAACTAAAAACATCACCCCCCGCCTCTTCCCCCTGGCGAGGGAGTCGCCAATTTTCCTCTGGTCAGACCTTGTCGGCGTTACCCCCGCACCGGACCCACTGGGAGACAGGGTTGAGACTTTGGGCCGGAGCCACGCGGGAGGGAGTCCCAATTTTCCTCTGTCCCGCCTGTCCCCAGCTGTGCTAGTTAGTTCTGCATCATTCAATTTTCCCTAGATAATTTCCACCAATCTTCTAATCGCCTCTTTGTGACTGTAATCCTCTTCTCCTCCGCTCTTGCCTTACAAAATGAACAGAGAAAGGCGAAAAAGGAGCTCGGGTACCTTACAGTTGTGGTGTTGGAAGCAAAACGAAAGCAGAAGCAAGACGAGGGGACTAATAAAAGAAGAAAAGTGGTCCTCTCACTCGCACAAGTGACAGCAGCGAAATGCCTTTTTTCACGCTCAAAGCCGCTTTAAGAAATGCACCCGGCGGCTTGTAATAATAATAAAAAAGAACGTTTGAAAAAAAAAAAATCTACATCTTGTCGGCGATGTGTTGTTGTTTAATGGCAGCAATAGGCGGCAACATTCGAAGGCGCCACCAGACACGACCAAGAAAGCGAAAAAGCTCCAGCGACCGACGACCGCGGAAGGTGTTACCTCAACATTACGAGGGGGTGATGAGGAGAGCAAGGGAGGTCTTTTCTTTCTGTTTTTTGTTAGGGGAGAGCCAAACCGGCATCAAGTAAACCTCATATTAATGCGAAAGCATTAACTGTCCCATAGAGCGAGCTGACGTCATCAGTTTGAAGCTCGAAAACGGCACCTAGTTGCCGCGATCTCAGTAGGAGCGAAGTAAAGCTGATGGATTTCGCCTTCGGTTCCATTGGCTGGCGCGCGTCGACGGGGCTCTCATTAGCCGCTGCGCTCGTCAGTTTCCACGACCGCTCACCCCATGGCGCTGCGTGTCCATCAGCGCGCCGTTAACACGGAGCGTCCAAGGTTATCCCATACAAAAATGGTATATGGTCGCGTCTATGGAAAATTCTATGGCAGGCTATCACCCCCTATGGCCTTCTATGGTCGGCCATAGAAATCCATAAATACAGCTACAGCCAGCTACAGAAAAATCTATGGTCCTGTGTCTAAAGATTGGGAACCAATAAATTTTTTTTACCGTCACTAGCTGTCAATGTTCCTAGACGAGCATTACAAACGAGGCGTTAGCGACATCCACCAGGTGCTCTTTGCTAATCGTTTAATTCGTTTTAAAATTCCTTTTCGAGACTTTTTTAACAAGATATTGGTATGTCCCATATGATACTGCTCTTTTGAACAGATATAGACCAAAAAATGAGCGCCGAAATTTCGTTGTAGTATCCCTTTAAGGGTTTATGACTAGCACTTTTAGTTGCACATCTGCTTATATTAAGATTTCTGCATGTGAGATCATCTTTACTTCCGGAGGCCCGCGTGGGCTCTGCTCCTTTTCTACTTTATTTTATGGGTTTTTCTCTTTTTCAAATTATTACAAACCACATTCATTCAGTGCCAATATTAAATATGTGGAACTGACTTTTAGATATTTTCTGGCTGATCTCAGATAAGATTAGGCAGAGGATGGCTGGCAGACATTTTTAATTTATAATTATAAACAAACCCGAGCCAGGAAGACACTGGAAATAGGACAAATGCAAATCCTTTATTTTAGACGTTTCTCTGACTCAGTGGCGTAACTAGGGGGGGGGGGGGGGGGGGGGGCAGGGGGGTATAAGTGCCCCGGACGCCACTTGGGAGGGGGCGCCGAGCCGAGTCCACCCAACATGTGCCCTATGGAAAAAAAACGGCAGCGGGGCTACGCGAGGGGCGCGAAATTTCATTTGTCATGGACTATGAGGGGCGCGAAATTTCATTTGCCATGGGCGCCGTCATATCTAGTTACGCCACTGCTCTGACTAAAAACTTTTTGTAAAAATTGATACTCATTAGCTATCTTGTTTTTTTTTTAACATCATTACAATATTTCTATATCTGTCTAATTCTTATATGTAAATGTATTGCGTGGATAATTGGTGACGTGTTAATAGTACAGGGGAAGCTCCTCACACCTCTTTCCAATTCAGCAGACACGAACGTTGGAAGGAAATCGCCCCTCCAGCGTTTGCTTTGCTAAAGTGGAAAGAGGCGGGAGGAGCTTCTGAACTCCTAACAATCCACAAATCGTTTTGCACGCAATAAAAATGTTGATAAGAAGAGATCGCATACCATGAAGGACAGGACACCTCATCAGTCTTTTTGATACAAAGACTGATAAGGTGTCCTAGAATGAATAGGAACAAATTAAAGGTGTATCGTTGGCAAACATATTCCTATATTCCACAAGAAGTGTGCCAAGCATTCGCCCATTGTTATCGCAGTGGAAGATTTTGCTGACTGCTTGTCCTTCCACAGAGTGACCGACGATGAGGTGATGTGTTCTGTGTGGAAGTTGAAACTAAAATTATCAACGGGTTGTGATGGCATTCCAAATTTTATTATCAAAGGATACGCCGAAATATTTGCACCTGTTCTGACATGTGTATATAATTTGTCTTTGAAAAAATTGGGTTTATTCTCCTTTGAAAATGTCAATTGCTATACCAGTAAGTCTGGGAATCATTGCGATGTTAAAACTTCCGCCCAGTGTTCAATCTTTGTGGCTTTTCAGAGGTTCTGGAAGTGGTGGTTTATGAATAATTGTATTCCTATTTTAAGCAAACAATTTCGCATTTACAACACGGATTTCTAAGAGTCGAAACAAATTTTTCAGCTTTCCTCAGATAAGGTGGACCTGTTGTATTTAACAGAGGTCGGGTAGGCACGCTTTATTTTGAGATGACCAAGGCATTTAAAAAGGTTGACCACCAAATGCTTATGTCGAAATTGAAAAATTATGGATTATGCCCGTTGTGCGTGGCTTGAGTTTTACTTGAAAAATCGGATAAGTCACGTTAGAATATCTAACTGTGTATCCGAGCTATTTGCGTCTTCATCTGGCTCATAGGCGTCGACTACGGGGGGCTCGGGGGCCCGAACCCCCACTGAAATTTCCCGGGAGAGGCAAAGCCCCCTCTTCGGTAGCTCCTCGGGAAAGGGAGTACAATTGCCTCCAGTGCCTAGGTCTCATTCACCTCATGTGTGCCGTGGCGGGTGTTGGCGAGTGTCGACATGTGTCGCCCCTGAGTCAGAGAAACGAGAAAAATGAACTACAAACACTTCACAAACATTACTATGCAAAACATTTTAAGAAACTCAATTCCAGGCAAAAAAAAAAATAAAAACAAACTGCAGACGGCAGGAAATGAGTAGTAAAAGACTCCCTCGGCGATGGCAATTGTTAGGGCGGTTAGGGCGCTCTTGCCTTACAAAATGAACAGAGAAAGGCGAAAAAGGAGCTCGGGTACCTTACAGTTGTGGTGTTGGAAGCAAAACGAAAGCAGAAGCAAGACGAGGGGACTAATAAAAGAAGAAAAGTGGTCCTCTCACTCGCACAAGTGACAGCAGCGAAATGCCTTTTTTCACGCTCAAAGCCGCTTTAAGAAATGCACCCGGCGGCTTGTAATAATAATAAAAAAGAACGTTTGAAAAAAAAAAAATCTACATCTTGTCGGCGATGTGTTGTTGTTTAATGGCAGCAATAGGCGGCAACATTCGAAGGCGCCACCAGACACGACCAAGAAAGCGAAAAAGCTCCAGCGACCGACGACCGCGGAAGGTGTTACCTCAACATTACGAGGGGGTGATGAGGAGAGCAAGGGAGGTCTTTTCTTTCTGTTTTTTGTTAGGGGAGAGCCAAACCGGCATCAAGTAAACCTCATATTAATGCGAAAGCATTAACTGTCCCATAGAGCGAGCTGACGTCATCAGTTTGAAGCTCGAAAACGGCACCTAGTTGCCGCGATCTCAGTAGGAGCGAAGTAAAGCTGATGGATTTCGCCTTCGGTTCCATTGGCTGGCGCGCGTCGACGGGGCTCTCATTAGCCGCTGCGCTCGTCAGTTTCCACGACCGCTCACCCCATGGCGCTGCGTGTCCATCAGCGCGCCGTTAACACGGAGCGTCCAAGGTTATCCCATACAAAAATGGTATATGGTCGCGTCTATGGAAAATTCTATGGCAGGCTATCACCCCTATGGCCTTCTATGGTCGGCCATAGAAATCCATAAATACAGCTACAGCCAGCTACAGAAAAATCTATGGTCCTGTGTCTAAAGATTGGGAACCAATAAATTTTTTTTACCCGCTTATAGAAAGTTCTATGGCCACGAGTCTAAAGACTTGGGATTAATAAATTGCCTTTACCCGGCTATGGAAAATTTTATGACCCTGAGTCTACAGACAGGGAAGCAATAAATCTTCTTTACCCGCCTATAGAAAATTTTATGGCCCCGCATCTAAAGACTGGGGACCAATAAATTTTCTTTACCCGTCCATTGAAACAATTATTGCAACGAGTCTAGAAATTCCTCCTCCACGCTCGCGGCGGCAGCGGCGGTTTGCTAAACGATCTAGTAGAACTCTCAACATGGAGTTTTGAACTTTCTGACTTGGGCAACTTGGTGTTTTCAAGCGGTCGCGTTATATCACCGAAGACAGTCTCATTTTAGTCGTCTGCTGTCCAGGTTAGAAAACTGTCCAGGCTGTCCAGGTGCACTCTCCAGGTTAGAAAATTAAAGCAATAGTACTAAATTTCTGTAATACCGGTGACAAAGCATGACCCAAGTTATGTTTTCTGCTGTGTCAAGAAGTCTTCAAAACCAGTAATATTGTTTGCTTGAAATATTCATTGAAATACTTGTGCAACATAAAATTAATTATTATCCCACCAAAACTAAAAATAGATTACACTGCAATCAAGCAATAGCTTGATTTCAATGTTCACCACCAGTGTACTGCATTTCAGCACTGCATTGTCAACACGATTCATCAAACTTATTAAAAAGATAATTAAAAAAAATTAGTTTTTGCTCAGGGTGTTGAATTAAGAGATGGGGGCTATTCCAAGAGACAATTCAAATAATATATTAAGTACGAGTAATATTTGCTCCGCCTCTCTGTGTTTTTGCGACAAATGATGAGTCACCGGCAAAGTCGGATTTAAAAATTAGAATGCCATATATACAGCTAGTGCGAACATAGCATATGTAGAGGGGGGCGGGGGTCCGGTGTCGCTGCGTTGTTGCTGTTGTGTGGGGTAGTGTTCTGCTTGTGTTCTGTGTGTTCAGAGATGTATGTATATCTACCATGTAGCGTTCACAAGTCGGGGGAACTTGAAGTAAAATTTATTTTAGAGTTTGCTGGTTAAAGAGAGCCATAAGGTAAGCCATAGAGAAGTCTTTAGCCAACCATTAGGAAAGCTAAAGAGCGCTATGGCTGGACAGCGATAGGGTCCATAGACAAAGCTAAAAAGGCCCATAAAGGCGACCATAAAAAATGCTAAAGACAGCCATAGAAAATTCTTTAGCTAATTGGGCCAAATAGCTAAAGCCGACCATACAAAGGATTTTTTATAGCCGACCATAGGACATTTTTGTATGAGTAGCGTGCCCAGGGGAGCACGCGCGCTGACCGGCGACGAAAAGTACGCAGCGGACGAAAAAGGGAGCGGACGAGCGGCTTGCATGCTTTCGCATTCATAACTCATAGGAAGTGCTTAGGCGCGCCTAGAGCTTTTTTCTCCTTTTTCTTGTTCTTTTGTTTAAACAATCCTTCTTTCTGTCTTTTTCTGTCTTCAATACTCTCACTGTCTTCGGTCCCTTCAACTTCGACGTTCGAAGGAGTAAGGTGGGACCTCGCATGTTAATACTGTTCCAGCAATATCACAAAGAAAACGATAGTAATTACTACTTAGTACTAGGACGGAGTAATATGCACAGAGTAATATTTGCGATCAAATCTTACAAGATGACAAAGCTAAATTAATCATACTCGTATATTTATTCGGCTTGTCCTCTATTTAGAGCTTGATTCTCATTGCCATTTTGCACTGCAAAATGATCTATTTCGAATAATCATTCACTAGACGAAATCGCATTTGTAACTTGGTAATGCGTCCTGCCGGGGTGGGTTGGAGGGGGGGGGGGTTTGTTGACTCCCCCCCCCCCTCCCCCGGGAAATTGAAAACTTTCCGCTTATGTCTGGCGTGCCACAAGATTCTAACCTGGAACCGCTCTTGTTTTTGGTGTTTTTTTAATAATTTGCCGTCCTGTATTGCAATCTCAGAAATACTAATGTTCGCCGATGATTTAAAATTGTTTCGTAAGGTTGAAACTGTGAAATACTGTATTCAAATGCAAAATGACATCCGCTCCGTTGAGCAGTCGTGTTTGATAAATAGACTACAATTGAAGCTAAGAAAAGACGGTAGTAATGTCCCTTACTAAGAAGACAGAGCATAGTTTCTTACTATACACTGTCGCCTCTCCGCATCTATTCAACTGTCGATTCAACTTCTGTGGGGGGAGGAGATTTACTTGAGAAGAGGAGGAGGTCAGTGAAGTGTGAAGCGTGGGTTAGTAACTTTATTGCTTGCCCTGTCATTGTCCAACTAGTCCTCGGGCATCTTGAACGGCTGCAGGTTGTGGGATTTTACTTACCTTACTGCACCACGAGGTATATATAGATCCTACTCCGTAGCTCGATGTCGAGGACTGCTACGGCCCGGTCCGTCCGATGGCTGCCGTGGTCTCCGAGGATGAGGAATCACTCTCAAACACAAGAATTCCGAAGAAGCGGGTTTATTCGCGTCTTCACCACCGTGCTTTGCCCGTCGGCTAAACTAATAAATGAAAAGAACGGACAAATGCCGGCGCTGTCATATCAGACAGATTCACCTGGAGGGGGCCCACGCTGCCGTACTAGGCAGATTCGTGGGACGGGGGAAGCACAAAAAGAAAGAGGCTCCGAGACCAGAGCTTACCCCAACCAGTGCTTAAAGGGGCACTCAAGTGGTTTTTGAGTTCGTGTTTTGATGATGACAGCTGAATATAGACCCCCTAAGTATCCCTAAAAACCAAAAAATCTAGTCATACGGTGATTATTTCTTTAATAAAAATGTAATTGAAGGCCGCCAAACCTCGGATCCACCCGAAAACGAAACCACTCTCATTGGTCCTCGCACGCTTATCAAAAGGATCTCGGGCCAATGGCGTTGGACGACGTTCCGTCGCGCAGTGATCCCGAGGTAGCCGCATCGGCCGAACCTCTTTGTCATTCGAGCTTCGATCATGGCGGAGTTCTCTACGCTCGAGGACCTGACGCCGTTAGAGGTTGAAATTCTTTGGCGGACAGCCGACCTGGGGATGATTTCCTATGACGCCACTTCGACGTGCGATGTGGACGATAGCAGCGCTTCGGAGTCATGTTCGGGTTCCGAGGACGGCGAAACGCAGACCTTTTCGGGCATTCTTCGATTTGCGGTTGGGGCAAGTCGTAACCGAACCAACGTTTGACATCGCAGCGTTACCTCTGGTACGTGATGTCAAAAGATGTCGCCACGTTGCCTTTCGCCTCGGGAGGACGGGGGAAAGGCTGGTTCAGACATGTGCAACGAGCGCGTACCTACGACTGCGTTTGTTGCGACCGGAACGACCGCTCTGCGCCGCGCGTACACACACCTGCAACCACTACAAAAAGCGCAGCGGGTTGTCAGCACGGCAACCGCTTCTATACGCGGCCGTCAGCTGTTTCAGCGGCCCCTCTAAAAAGGGGACGCACTGCTACTCAATGCCGTAACCGAATATAGACCTTTTCTGTTTCCTGTCGTTCTCAGTCACGTGGGTTCCATATCTGGTATGCGGGGCGAAAAAATAATAAAACGTTTGAACCTGGAATATGCGAGAAAATATAGCTGAGGCAAATCAGGAATGTGTGACAATCACATATTTTTCGTAAACACCTTCTAGCTTCAGGGAGAGATCAAAAATATGTTTTACCGCATACCAGAAGTGACGATATTCAAGATGGCTGCGCGCTTGTGGAAAAGGTGTATAGACAGACAGTTGTCTATAGCCTAAAGCTTTATTATTATTTTTTCTTGATAGGCTTGCAGGGTACAGTGGATGAAAAAAACAAAATAAAAAGATGCAGTACGCCGTCTTGGACGATCACGACTCTGATACACGACATTGCAATAGTACAAATATCGCCACACGCCTTTTCTACGATTAAAAAAGACAATGTAATCTTAGCAGCGATATAGCAACGTAGAAATATGATTTCGTGATCAGATAGACGTTGCGAGCGTTCAGGATTGCTAACACTAATCACTTCTCTCCGGTGATGAAAACGCGTGAAAATTCGCATCCTTTATACGGTACGCGCCAGTAATACCTTGAACTTGAGCACACGCATGAAATGCGCCAAATAAGAAATCCGGGCGATGTTCGAGGACACAAATGCTTAGAAAGCACCACTGTAGTCGAAGTAAACAAACACGACAGCACGGGCGTTTCTGCTGTCTTGAGAGTGCCGCCGCGACATCGCCGCACGAGTAGGTGGATCTTCCCTTTTAGTACGTGCTGGGTTATTATAGCGACACACGACGAAAATTCAGTCAAGGATAGCGCTTTTACGCGGAACGATGAGCTTTCACCACGCCGTCCACGTCGACGACCACCACCGAGGCCTGGCCGGCCCGCTACCAACACGACCGGCCCGACCAGGCCCGACCGGCCTGCAACGCACGCAGATACGTGCGCTTCCGCGCATCCCGGGGGAGCGGGAAATTCACCCCCCGCGGAGGAAGGCAAGGAGAAAACGTAGTCCCTTGTTTGTGAAACGATAATTGCAGTATCGCGTATTCTAAACTAGAAATATTTTACGTTTTTTGAAATTATCATGCACAACATATTTAAATGAACTGAAAATTGTTTCTTTAGCGAAACTTTACAAAGGCCGCCAAAATTTTCAAACATACGATAATTTCATTGGTCCTCGCAAGTACAGAAAAGAGTCCGCACGTATTTTATTCCTGCGTGATTAATAGGCGGCTCTGCCTTCTAAAACTGAAGATACTCATTCACTGACACTTCCTTAACGCCATCGCACCAAAAAGTAGCTTCTCCAAAAACTGCTTGAGTGCCCCTTTAAAGTCTGGGGGGTCTCAGGGAGTCCAGGACCCAACACCAATTTTGGCGGGAAGTCCCCCCCCCCCCCCCCCCCCCGCGTTGTACCTAAGGTCCCTCTGTTTTAGTCCTATGTTTGGGGAACAGAGATGACAAGTCCTGGATAAATTGAAAGAATACATAGCTGTAGAGGTGTCGGTTTAATGTTATCGAAGAAGCACAAATAGAGCCCCCCCCCCCCCCCCCCCCTCTTTTTTTGGGGGGCCTCTACCTTTGCTCGAGCTAGGAGAGACCCGCCCCCAGACTGGAGGGAGACTTTAAAAGAACAATGAAGACGATTTTTTTTAAATGGTGTTTTTAGGCTTCTTGGGAACCTAGCATGCTGCCCAATTTTTTATAGACATTTGTGACGCGTATTTCTGTGCCTACGAAAGAACTGAAGAAACCGAAACTGAACTCTTCTCCATTCTCATTTCTGGGCCTCCGAAAACGGAGGTGACGTAGGGAGTGATAGTCGGTATCGGTAGTATTTAGGAGATCGAGACTCTGGTTACCGCGGTGGGTTATAGCAGCGCGGTGGCGCGGTCGTTTCGTCGAATCTGTCAACATGGACGACAATGCCGCTCTCGCAAGCGAGTTCGGGGCTTCCGTTCAGTGACCTCGGAACGGGAGTACGTGTGTGGCGGCCTCCGCCATCACCCGACGGAGACTGCCCAGCGGCCCGTAGGCTCCGAAGCAGTGAGGAACATTCGCGCGGGCGAGACGAGAGCGGCCATTTGCCGAAGGACAGGGACGCGGGGGAGATGCCGAGGGGAAAGCGGGCGCGACCCGGTCGTTCCGGGAACCGGTTCCTCAGCGGGGTACGCTCCCCAAGAAGGAGAAAATAAACAGCACCATTTTTGGTGTTCACCAAAGTCGGACATCCTCTCTTTTCGTCGTCGAAGAACACGAACAGCAACCCACACGTGAAAACTAGCGTCGCCCGAACGAATACTGGTCTTCAGTCAACCGTTTGAACAGCCATTTACAGCGCACAAATTTGGCATGACTACCATTTTGCAGAATTCTTCGAGTACCGTGTTCCCTAAACACGACACCGACATCTGAAACCAAAACCAAGCGTCTCCCGCGTGTTTTTTTTGTTTTCATTTTATTTTGTTTTCCCATAGTTGCTCGTTGCCCGTTTCGCGTCCAGCGTAGCAAAGAGAAAAACAATTATGCTGTTTTATTTACGGTTTAGTAATCATTTCCGGTCCGATTTATACTTTTCATGGTTATTCAATCGGAAATTAGAACAGTATTCCTGAAAATTGCGAACCAAAACGTGACCGAGGGCACGTCTCTCGTTTCGACCAATCGCTGACGCGTCTCTTGTGACGTTACGCTTCTTGGCCCCGCAACGGTCACGTGAGCTCCGCTTTTCCTGGTTTCTCCCGCAACTCTCGGGGCGTCGCCCCAGTCGATCCCGGCACGTATATTACCGCGACTATTTAATTGATTTGCGCGGCACACAAGCGCCGGTTTCAGCTGAAATTTGGGCAACGCGGCCTGAGACGTGCCTGGAACCCAGTTCAATTGCCAAAAAATATCAGAAACTGCCTTCATTGTCCCTTTAAGCCCTGCCCCGAACAAAAAATTCTCCACCAAAAAAAAAAAAAAGAATTGTCTTGCCTTGTATGTGCATTTGCCTTGTTCTATAAATTTCTTAACTTGTTTACACATTTTTTAACATTTTAGTGCTTGGCTTTTAGTGTTTGTATATTGTTTGTGTTCCAAATTTGTCTTGTACCACTCCCCTCTGTAATGCCCCAGGGCCTTGAGGGTATTTAAATAAAATAAATAAATATACAGCCTTCATGTTGGTACGCCTCAACGGGTGACCGGTCCCCTAGCTGTAGATGAGAAATTTAGCCAGTGCAGTACAATTGCTAACCTGGGTTTTTTAACGTGCATCACGCAGTAGTGATTACACGAATGCGGGCCGGTACGAAACTCATCCAGATCGAAACGGGCGGGGGCGGTGGACATCGAGCCGAGGAAGGAGAAACTCTGTCAAGCGACAACTGTCTGCTTTTTTTTTCTCCCTCCGCCTCTCCCCTGGAGAGAAGCAATAAAGTTGAAGTTGAAGTTGAAGTTGAAGGTTCCCAGCGCAAGCTTTCGCTCCACGCTCCAAGCTGAGACGCGTTAGCCCACCGGGCCACCGATCCCCTCTGAGTCTCCGCCCCCGTGAAGGCCGGCTTATCTAGCCTACGGGAGATGGACGCGCCCGGGGTAGGTGGTGTGGCTTAAGGGCTGTTTATACTCCGACGTTGAGCGCAGTCAACGCAACGTAGCGCAGAACGCGTGCCTTTCATTGGCCGGCGACCATGGAACTCGATATCTGCGACCAATCAGTATCAGTGTGCGCTGCGCTACGCCGTGCCCGTGGACGTTACGTTGAAGTATAAACGTACCTTTAGTCCGCAAATGAGTCGCGTTCACAATCATTCCCAAGGGTTCGCCAGAGGCATATTCACTCAAAAAGGGCGAGAGAGAAACCGCGCCTTCTTCGAGGAATGCGGGCTCACCTCGTATCCTGGAAGCCGCCACCATAGCTGTTCCTTCGGCCTGCATGTGCTAGGCCCAGTCTTGTACACGTTACTAAAAAAAAGTAATCGATTACAATTACTATTACTCTTGGCTAAAAAGTATTCGATTCGATTACTTGATTACTCGACGGCAAAAGTAATTGGAAATTACTTAAAGAAGTAACCGTTACTTTTCCGATTACTTTATTGTGTGAAGACACATCTTTAGCGCTCATAACAATGAACTACTTCCAACCTATATTTCACATTTGCACAAGTATTGAAGAAGAAAAACTGGTTCCCTCTTCGTGGTCGTTGCACCTTCACAATGCGGACACAAGCATATAATTTGTTTGAAGAAGTTTAATGATTTGGGCGTTCGCCATTGTGTGTGTGTGTGTGGGGGGGGGGAGGGGGTTCTAGATTTTGTTAAGCTTGAGCAAGGGTTCTCGCTCAAAGTTTGCGTCGCTCATTTTATTATTCACATGTGGATGAGCTCGCATGTTATACAAAAGAGCAACAGCTCCAGGATTTGAAATGGATCATGTGTAAAATCCATTAGCGGAAGAGATCGCCCCGACCACTTCTCAACTCGAAACATTGCTTGTCACAAAGACCACGTAGGGGAAATGGGGAAATATTTCAACTGGCTTTGTTATATTGTCACGAAGGACAAGTGATGAGGCGGCGAATAACTGAAGAAACTAAACGTTTAATGGGGCGAACTTGTGCCCAAAAATAAAGAAGGAAACAGAAGATAACAATAGAGCGTCGCGGGCGTCGAAGTCGGCGTAAGCGCAGAGTCGAACCGCTGGGGCGAGACTGAGTCCGGTTGGTTACGCGGAGCCCCTTTTGTGCACGCGTGGGCTTCTGGAACATTCGGCCTGTAACATTCGGCGCGCAGAACATTCTAACCTAGAACGAGCAACACGGTTCTCGAAATTACCAGAAATCTAAATTGGAAGAATAAATAAAAGACGCGGCGCTGCCAGGGATCGAACCCCGGGCTTTCTGCGTGGAAGGCACGCGCGATAACCGTTAGGCCACGAGCGCGCTGCCTACTTAGTTAGCTGCGCTCGCGGCATTATTCCCCCCTTTAAAAAAATGCATCGTCCCGATGCACCATAAAGGTAAAACACAAATACACAAGAAAAAGATAGCAGAGTCGCAAGCCACACTTCACAGTTCCCAGTTCAGTCTTTGACGAGAGTCCAAAGTTCTATCGTTCGTAATACGGCTTGAGCCGGACGACGTGCACCACCTCGGGTCGTGGCTGGCGTCTTGCAGATGGGCGCGTTCCGTCGGGTAGAACTTCGTAGTTCAGATCGCCGAGGAGTCGGATGATTTTGTAGGGTCCGAAATAGCGCTTGAGAAGCTTCTCGCTGAGACCGCGGCGCCGAATCGGTGTCCACACCCATACCCGGTCCCCGGGTTGGAAATGGACGTCCCTGCGACGAAGGTTATACCGGCGTGCGTCGACTCGCTGTTGGTTTTGAATCTTGATTCTTGCCAGTTGACGAGCTTCCTCCGCGCGTTGAGAGATCAGTTGAGCGTCGTCGTTGCCATCGTCGGTTGGCACGTGAGGCAGCATGGCTTCCAGCATTGTGGTAACCGTCCGGCCATGTACCAGTTGGAACGGCGTCATTCCTGTGGTTTCTTGTACCGCTGTGTTGTACGCAAATGTAACGTACGGCAACACCTCGTCCCACGTCTTATGCTCCACGTCGACGTACATGGAGATCATGTCGGCGATGGTCTTATTGAGCCGCTCTGTTAGCCCGTTGGTCTGCGGGTGATAAGCGGTGGTTCGTCGATGGCTGGTGTGACTGAGCCGAAGTACCTCTTGAGTCAGCTGTGCCAGAAAAGATGACCCTCGATCTGTTATCAGCACTTCAGGTGCGCCGTGTCGATGGAGAATGGAGTCGACGAAAAACTTGGCGACTTCCACCGCTGTTCCCGATGGGCTTTCGTCTCGGCGTATCGTGTAAGATAATCGGTCGCGATGATAATCCACCGGTTCCCTTGCGTCGATGTTGGGAACGGCCCGAGCAAATCCATTCCGACCTGCTGGAAGGGCGTAGTCGGGGCAGATATCGGCTGCAAGAGTCCTGCTGGCTTTGTCGGAGGCTTCTTACGTCGTTGGCACTCATGGCACGACCGTGTGTACAGATGGACGGTTTTCGGGAGTCTTGGCCAGTAGTACTTGTCACGAATCCGGGCGAGCGTCCTGCTGTAGCCAAGGTGGCCAGCCGTCGGGTCGTCGTGGCATGCTTGAAAGATTTCTTCTCGCAGGCTGGCAGGCACAACCAGCAGCCAGGCAGGGTTGCTGGTTCCGAAGTTCTTCTTGAAGAGCACACCTCCCCGCACAACGAAGCTTGACAAGTCTCGGGCCAGGACTTGCGGGACGGAACTTCCTTGACCTTCGAGGTGGTCGATCACGGCGCGAAGCTCCGGGTCGTCTCGTTGAAGTGCTCCCATGTCGGTATCTGTAACTGCTCCGAGAAAACGAGCGTCATCGTCGTCGTCGGTGCTGTCAGGTGGAGATTCGACTGGGGCCCTAGACAAGCATTATGCTTGCGGCCAGACTTGTGCACAATGGTTACGTCGAATTCTTGCAGTCGCAGACTCCAGCGAGCAAGGCGTCCTGACGGGTCCTTGAGGTTTGCGAGCCAGCAGAGGGCGTGGTGGTCTGTGACCACGCGGAACGGGATACCGTACAAGTATGGACGGAACCCCGCACCTCCACCAAAATGTCACGAAGGACAAGTGATGAGGCGGCGAATAACTGAAGAAACTAAACGTTTAATGGGGCGAACTTGTGCCCAAAAATAAAGAAGGAAACAGAAGATAACAATAGAGCGTCGCGCGCGTCGAAGTCGGCGTAAGCGCAGAGTCGAACGCTGGGGCGAGACTGAGTCCGGTTGGTTACGCGGAGCCCCTTTTGTGCACGCGTGGGCTTCTGGAACATTCGGCCTGTAACATTCGGCGCGCAGAACATTCTAACCTAGAACGAGCAACACGGTTCTCGAAATTACCAGAAATCTAAATTGGAAGAATAAATAAAAGACGCGGCGCTGCCAGGGATCGAACCCCGGGCTTTCTGCGTGGAAGGCACGCGCGATAACCGTTAGGCCACGAGCGCGCTGCCTACTTAGTTTGCTGCGCTCGCGGCAATATTTTGCATCCGCTTTAGGCATTCTTCGGTTCTGGTTCTCCTACGGGCTGCGAGTAGGTACCCTAAGCAGGATTTTTTTATTTTTTATTTCTGTGAGTGTGTGCGTGAGGGGGCTAGTTTGAACGAAGGACTTACAAAGCTACATTCTGCTCCCTCAAACTTCGCCTTGAAGGGCCTTTGTCACGCACTGGGGCTTCCCTGGGGCTTCCCACACCCAGTCCCAGCTCGAAAAAAAAAAACAAAAAAAAACACGGACATTCCACAGAAACTGTACATAGAAAAGGATTGACCTCGTTTCCTACAGCTCCGCAGAAATCTTTCTTCCGTTCAAAAAAAAAAAGCAAATTTTATTTTTGTCATTTCAGAAAAAAAAAAGGCGTGTGCCGGGGGGGAGGGGGGGGGGGGGGGTCCCGTGGAAAAATAGTAACAGTTACAAGTAATTTTATTACTTCAAAAAGTAATCAGATTACTCTTGTGATTACTGACTAATAAAAGTAAACAACTGATTACAAAATTACTCCAAAAAGTAATCGATTACAAGTAATTTGATTACTTGTAATGCGTACGGTACAAGTCTGGCTAGGCCTAGATAGGCATAGTCACCTTGTGGTTTCCACAAGGTTTCCGTCGTACTTTCCCCCAAGTGGCGAAGTCACGTCACCAAGTGGCGAAGCTCGCCAGCCTCCCCGTAGCCTTGCCCGTGCTGGGAAAAGTGACTTCACGAATACGCCGAGTCTCAAGTGCCGTATCGCGCTCTCTGATGGCTGCTCTTCTATAGCGCTCGCTAGAATCGGCCGTTTTGAACGAAAAATATAGCCACCCGTTCAAAATACAAACGTGCGACTGTCCTTAGCGGGTATGGTTGGTCGTGTCTAACTTATTTCTGAGCGTTAGAGGCATATTTCAATTTTCATTTCAGTATCAGCGCGCCCGGCCAACATTTTAGGCTCCTTTATTCTATTCGAACTGAATAGGAGGTAAATTTATAATCAGCTCACTGGTCATGAAGCTACCTTTAATCCTCTATGACCGTACCCAAAAAACGCGTATATGTGTGCGCACAAAAAAAAAGGAATCGTTCCCGGCGAAGAGAAAAGAAAGATCGCTTTAGCGTATTTTTTTGTTTCCCGATCAGTTAAGGTGCGACCCGTTCTTTAAAAAGCGGTGATCGATTGGCGTTGTTGAGCTTTCGGCTGCCTCGGCTACAGAGCCTCTGCGGGCCGCCGTCGTGGTTGCGCGGCTACCGGATTGACTCAGCGCTGAGACGGGCCGATTAACGTTACCATGGGGACACCCGAAGCCCTCACGGCGCCTTGAACCCAACACTTCTATCAACGAGACCCGGTACCCCTCGTTCTTTGCCCTCACCGGTAATATACCGGTTTCTTCCACAAAACCCAGCGTGGGGGCGAGCAACTTTCCACATTATTGGGACCTTCTGCGAAAGAAACTGGGAATGTGGTGTTGGTCCTCTTTCTTTTCTTACTGCTGGCCGTCATAGTACGTTTTTTTTTTTACTCCCTTTCATTACGGATACCGGAAATACGCAATACGCCGGGCACGTACCGTATAACACTTTTGGCTGGAAACGCACGAGAGTATGTTTCCCGGACGATTGGATACGTCGGGGTTCCAGACCAAAAGTTTCTCGCGAGCACGCATTGGTTCCGAGCGTGAATGTGCTGTTAAGCGGTGGACAAACTGCTAACATATCACGCAAAAAACGGTCCACAGACATGTTCGAAGTTTTCGCTCGTCGTCCGTCCGCGTTTACGCATTTGTGCTGCTCACTGTAAAAGTAAGCAGCGCGTTCATCGGCGGGAAACCTGCGGGCGATATAAACTTGGCGGGTAATTATGTGATCTGCGGCGGAAGCTTACACCACAAAAATGCAAGAGCCTTCGAACGAACCGAAGACTATACGGAGAGAAAGTCGTCTGCTTCTTGCGCAGGAGTTGCGGTCGCGGCAGAACGACGTCGAGCACTGATTGGCTTTGGTTGATAGGATATAGTGCGTCGAGTTGAATGCTACAGGTTTCTCGCTCATTTTAATCCAAGCGACGGGCAATTTAATTCAAGTGCCACCGAATTTAATCCAAGCGCCACATAATTTAATCCATGCGCTACCCAATTTAATCCCGGCGTCAGTCAATTTAATCCACAATATATATATGCACTTACTGTCTTCAGTGGTCGTGTTTTGCTTACACATTTGGTAACTTAGAATAATTGTTTATACAACGAGATTTTTGGGGGGACAACTGATCATTTGATCACTATTGTGATTACTTGGAGTTACTAGTCCCACTATTGACGAGGCTTAATTGCTATGTTGATTACTCTTTTGGTAACGTCGAGTTATTGTGGCGCACTCGGATTTATTTTAGCTGAATGGACGTTTTATTTAACCTTTCTTATTACTTGACTTAATACTGCTACAGTTCAGATGATATAAGTACAATGGCAAGCTATGATTACCCTTTTGATTACTTCGCGTTATTATTGCTCCGATTGATCTTAATGAACTCAGTTGACATTATTATTCCTTTTTTGATTACTTCGAGTTACTTTTGACCCATTGGCCATAAATTCGAATTAAATGTCATTGTCATGACTCTTCATTACTTTTAGCTAATTTTCAACGAATTGAATTTTTATGTTATGATTATTGACATTATGATTACTTTTTTGATTACTTTAAGTTACTCTCAATTCAAATGACTTTAATTCGGCCTAAGTGACATTTGGTGACTCTTGTTTACTTTGTGTAATTATAATTCCTATTTATTGGTTGTGAGCTCAATCATACATTATTATTAGTATTGATCACTTCGCGTTACCTTTGATCCAAAGTACTTTAATTCGGCCTCATTGATATCGTGATGACTGTTTTGATATTTTGGGCTAATATTTAACAAAATTATTTATTATTAGCTCAATTGACATCACAATTACTTGTTCGATTACTTTGAGTTACTATTGACCGAATGGACTTTAATTCGGCCTAATTGACATTTTGGCTGCTCTTTTGATTACTTCGTGTTATTATACCTCCAATTGATCTATAATGAACTCAGTTGACATTCTTATTACTCTTTTGATTACTTCCAGTTACTTTTAACCCCGTGGACTTGAATTCAACCGAAATGACATTGGGATGACTCTTTTCATTACTTTGAGCTTATCTTCATACAAACTTATTTATTATGAGCGTAATGTATATTATGATTACTCTTTTGATTACTTTGAGTTACCTTGACCCAATGGATTTGTCCTATGTAACAATTTGGTAGCTCTTCTGATTACTTTGAGGGAGCTCGATTCACATTTTTATTACTTTTTTGTCCCAATTAATCTCATTTCGGCTTAATTAACATTGTAATGACACTTGATTATTTTCTGCTAATTTTCAACCAATTGATTTTTGTGAGCATAACTGACATGATGATTTTTTTATTTTATTTACTATTAAACCAATGGGCTTTAAATCCGCCCAATTAACATGTTGGTGACAATTTTAAGTACTTGGAGTTATTGCGCCACCAATTTGTCTATCATAAGCTCAATTTTTATTGCTATTACTCTTGATTATTTCGAGTTACTATTGACCCAACGAACATCATTTCGGCTTAATTGACAGTTTGATGACTCTTGATTTCTTTGAGCTAATATTGAAACAATTGCGTTCGTATGAGCAAAATTTGCATTATGATTACCCTTGTAAATGGTTTGAGCTGGTATTGACCCAGTAGACCAATCTACTTAATTGACAGTATGGTGACTATTTTGATTACTTTGGGTCATTATACAGACAATTTAATTATTATTAGCTAAATTGATGATGTAATTACTTTTTCGTTTACTTCAAGATACTTTTAAGTTACTTTATACTTTACTTCAATTACCCCGGACACCACAGGGCGGCGTCAGACGAGAAGTCCCTCCAGTCAGCCCTTCTCCCTTCTCCTCGTCCAACGGCTCCCTTTGGTTTGGTGTCCGCGCTACTTCCGAGGTAAGCTATCTTTGATTCCGATATTAACAGAAAAACTGTAGAGCCCTTCCACTTCACGTGAAGGAGAACCGGCGAAGCTATTTTAACGACGTCTAGGACGATGCCTAGAGGACGACGTCTTGGACGACCTCAAGGACAACTTCTAGGACGACCTCGAGGACGCCGCCTAGAGGATAACAGATAGGACGACCTCAAGGACGACGTCTAGGACGACTTCTAGAACAAGCTCGAGAACGACACCTACAGGGCGTCCTCTAGGCGTCCTTTTCGAGGTCGTTCTAGAAGTTGTCCGTAAGGTCGTCCTAGACGTCGTCCTTGAGGTCGTCCTAGACGTCGTTCTTGAGGTCGTCCGAAAGGTTGTCTTTAAGGTCGTCCTAGAAGTTATTTTTGAGATCGTCCTAGACGTCGTCCTCAAAGTTATCCTTGAGGTCGTCCTAGAAGTTGTCCTTGAAGTCGTCCTAGACATTGTCTTCGAGGTCGTCCTAGACGTCGTCCCTGAGGTCGTCTAGGCATCGTTTTCGAGGTCGTCCTAGACGTCGTCCTTGAGGTCGTCCTAGACGCCGTCCTTCATGCGTCGTCCTTGAGGTCGTCCTAGACGTCGTCCCTGAGGTCATCCTAGGCGTCGTTCTCAAGGTCGTTCTTGAAGTTGTCCTAGACGTCGTCATCGAGGTCGTCCTGGACGTCGTTCTTGAGGTCGTCCTAGACGCCGTTTTCTATGCGTCGTCTTTAAGGATGTCCTAGACGTCGTCCTAGACGTCGTCCTTGAGGTCGTCCTAGAGGCTGTTCTTATGCGTAGTCCTTGAGGTCGTCCTAGAAGTCATCTCTGAGGTCGTCCTAGACGTTGTACTCAAGGTTATCCTTGAGGTCGTCCTAAAAGTCGTCCTTGATTGAGGTCGTCCTAGATATTGTCCTCGAGGTCGTCCCAGACGTCGTTCATGAGGTCGTCTATGAGGTCGTCCTAGACGTCGTCCTTAAGGTCATCCTCGAGGTCGTCCCTGAGGTCGTCCTCAAGGTCGTTCTTGAGGTCGTCCTAGACGTTGTCCTAGACGTCGTCCTCTAGGTGTCGTCCTTGAGGTCGTTCAAGAAGTCGTCCTTGACGTCGTCCTAGACATCGTCCTTGAGGTCGTCCTCCAGGCACCATCCTTGAGGTGGTCCAGGAAGTCGTTGAGGTCGTCCAAGAATTAGCAGAAAATAATCAAGCGTCATTGCAATGTCAATTAAGCGGAATTAAGATTAATTGGGTCAAAAGTGTAATAAAAGTGTGAATCGATCACTTAAAACACCAATTGGTAGAATGACCTCAAAGTAATCAGAAGATTAACCAAATTGTGAAATAGGACAAATCCATTGGGTCAAGGTAACTCAAAGTAATCAAAAGAGTAATCATAATAAAAAAGTTTGTATGAAGATAAGCTCAAAGTAATCAAAAGAGTCATCCCAATGTCATTTTGGTCGAATTCAAGTCCACTGGGTTAAAAGTAACTCGAAGTAATCGAAAGAGTAATAATAATATTACCCGAGTTCAATATAGATTAATTGGAGGTATAATAACACGAAGTAATCAAAAGAGTAGCCAAAATTTCGATTAGGCCGAATTAAAGTCCATTCGGTGGGTTACTCAAAGTAATCAAACAAGTAATTTTAATGTTGATTGAGCTAATAATAAAGAATTTTGTTAAATATTAGCCAAAAAATAAAAACAGTCATCGCGATATGAATGAGGCCGAATTAAAGTCCTTTGGATCAAAAGTAACGCGAAGTAACCAAGACTAGTAATAATGCATGATTGAGTTCACAACCGATAAATCGGCATTATAATTACACAAAGTAAACAAGTGTCACAAAATGTCACTCAGGCTGAATTAAAGTCAATTGAATTGAGCGTTTCTCAAAGTAATCAAAAGAGTGATCATAATGTCAATAATCATCACATAAAAATTCAATTCGTTAAACGTTAGCTAAAAGTAATGAAGAGTCATCACAATGACATTTAATTCGAATTTATGGCCAATAGGTCAAAAGTAACTCGAAGTAATCAAAGGAGGAATAATAATGTCAACTGAGTTCAATATAGATCAATTGGAGATATAAGTACACGAAGTAAACAAAAGGGTAATCATATATTGCAATTGTACTTTTATCATCTGAACTGTAGCAATGTTAAGTCGAGTAATAAGAAAGGTTGAACAAAACGTCCATTCAGCTAAAATAAATTTGAGCGCATCACAATAACTCGAGATTACAAAAAGTGTAATCAACATATCACTTAAGCCTCGTCATTAGTGGGACTAGTAACTTCAAGTAATTACAATAGTGATCAAATGATCAGTTGTCCCCCCAAAAATCTAGTTGTATAAACAATTATTCTAAGTTACCAAATGTGTAAGCAAAACACGACCAGCGAAGACAATAAGTGCATATATAAATATATTGTGGATTTAATCGACTGACTATGTGCGGGAAGAAGAAGAAGTCTGTTCTGTTTTCACTGCTATTGTGAGCGTCTCGCTAAATTTTGATTTTAATCAAGCTTATCACTGCTCGGACCAGGAAAAAGCCATACGATCTTCTATTTGACGCATCGCTCACCGACCATGGCCGCGGAGGGCCTTCCTTCCGGCCAAGCCCCCACGCCAACCGAAATGGAACAGGATTCAACGGGTATGTCGAGCTCCTCAAGCACGATATCCTACTACGAAAGTATCTCTGATGATCAAGATATGAATTCAGAGCCATATCAAATGGTCCTGGGCCGAAAGAGACGCAAACCATCTACTAGCTCAGACTGCAGCAGTAAGACAGTCACAACCATGAACCAGGCTCATCCCCGCCATACAGTGATAATCAAGCCCAAAGATCCAGCGAGCATGATCGCAACAATTAACCCGATGAAGATTACAGAGAAACTTGAAATGACTGCTCCAGATGGGGTCATCTTGGTTAGGCCAAATCGAAGACTCAACGTGCTGGCGATTGACACAAGAAACACTGAAGCCACGAAAGCGCTTCTTGGACTCACCTCATTAGGCGGAATTCCTGTCATCGCTTACGAACCACTTCCACGGGAATCGGCGGTCGGAGTTATCTACCAGGTACCAGTAGACATTACCGAAGCCGAGCTACAATCGGCAGTCCGTGCAACTGCACCCCTCATCTCCATTTCTCGACTGGGTAAATCTGAGTCTGTCAAAGTCGTCTTCAGCACGAACACACTGCCAGAATATGTCACCGTGGGATACACAAGGTTCAAGTTGCAGCCGTAGATAGAGAAACCACGTCAATGTTGGAAATGCGGTCGTTTTGGACATCTCCAAACCGCCTGCACAAAGAACGTGCGCTGCACTCGCTGTGGAGGAGCACACGACCGCATGAAGTGTGAAGCGGTTGACTTGCTCTGCACGAATTGCGGTAAAGCACATGACTCGACATCCCATCTGTGCCCTGTGTACCAAAGGGAAAGGAAAATATATCAGTACAAGAGCGAAGCTAAAGTTGGGTACACAACAGCAAAAGCGGCCCTATTGTCATCAAAGGAGAAAATGTCCCAAGGTCGCTCTAAAACAGATGGTACAAATACGAAACAAGATATGGGAGTTCACCAACCTCTACAGGATGGGATTCAAGATCCACAACCTTCCTCGTCAACACAGCAGTCAAACGTTAGACAGGTCCAAACACATGTGAAGCCAAGAGACGCCCAAGTGTCCACCTTGGAGTTTAAGAATGAAAACGAATTTCCCAGACTCCCCAGTTCAGCTTCAAATTCTGATGTAGAAGTCACAGAAACCAGGCCACCCAGGCAGGAAAAATCAAAGGCACCAGCCAAAGATCAACCGTCTATTACTGGAGACAAGCTTCAAACAATCGTCAATGTCATCCGTAGTATCATTTGTACATGGGAGTCTCCCCTATCCCAAGCACTACTAACTGTGATCGACGCAATACTTCCACTTATCAAGCTATGGTGTCGTTAGAGAAGCTTCGTGGTGAAGCCACCATCCTTCAATGGAACGCGAGAGGTCTACGAAACCGGCTGTCGAACTTTCGTCAATTTGTGTTTAAATATCAGTTTCTTGTTATTGCGATTTCAGAGTCGCGAGTGTCTCAAAACACCAGGTTATCAGGATATGAACTGTATCATTCTCACAGAGGAAATGAGCCCAGCAGAGTTTTACTCGGCGTTCGGAAGGATCTGACATTTGTACAACATAACATCCCGGCACACCCTACAAATGAGTATATTGCAGCAACTATTAGAAAAGCAGAAGTTTCCTTCACGGTTATTGCTGGTTACATACCCCCTCGAGCACCCTTCGACGTTCAAAGGCTCGATACTATTCTACAGCAAACCCCATCCCCTCATATTCTGACGGGCGATTTCAACAGTCACCACGCATCATGGGGAAGTAAAAAGAATAACACTAGAGGACATGTATTATTTGACCTCGCTCTAAAACATGATCTTGTAGTACTCAATGACGGAAGTCCGACGTATTTTAGAGGGGAATCTATGAGTAGTCCTTTAGATGTTTTGTTCGCATCTTCAACCCTCTCTGGGGAAACAACGTGGTTTGCTGATATTGAAACACACGGTAGCTATCATGTTCCTACATACACTACGATTCAAGGATTGCACTGCACGAAGCGGCGTACCACAACGTGTTATACCGACTGGGATCTCTTTAAAACTAAAATGGAATCTGCATGTATCGCGGTGACCGAGCAAAAAGGTCTTGCTGAGGCTATAACCTCTTCAACTTCTCATGCGACAAAAAATGCCAACATGACAAAACCTCATACTGCAGTCGATGGTGTATATGAGCGTCTTCGCGCCATTCGTCGACGAGCAGAACGCCGGGCAAGGAAGACTAAAAATGTTGAGGATGTTCGGGCTTCTAGGCGAGCGCAAAAACGTGTTCAACGTCACTTGGACAAACTTTCCAAAAGACGCTGGAGGTCACTCAGTTCCAACCTTGACCCGAGAAAACCACTCGATCGAACATGGCAGATAATGCGAAGTCTACGTGCAAGGCCACAGCAAATTCACCCGTTCTGCGCCATCAGTCTGAGTCGCCAAGTATCAGAAACAGTTGTAGCCGAAGAGTTCTGTATCAAGATCGCTTCTTGCTCTTCAAGGCCCCATGGCAAAGTCAGTGCACAGGAGGGACATGTATCCGTAAGTGTATGCAAGGCTCTTGATGCATATTTTACCTTAAAGGAACTTGATATGGCGCTCGAGACGTCTAACGTTAGGTCATCCCCAGGAACGGATGGTGTACGGTATTCAGCCTTACGCCACTTGGGGGAGGGGGCGAGGACCGCACTGCTACAAATATTTAACTCCTCGTGGGAAACGGGTTCTGTACCGAAGGAATGGAAAATTGCTCGGGTTCTACCAATCTTAAAACCTGGAAAATCTCCTTTAGACATTAACTCTTACCGTCCGATAGCATTAACCAGTTGCATAGGCAAAGTAATGGAGCGAATGCTGCTTACCCGTATGGAATGGGACCTAGAAAATAGAGATCTATATCCTTCGTCCATGAATGGATTTCGACGTGGAAGAAGCAGCATTGACAACGTTATTGACTAGCATTGAACAAATGAAGGTAGTAAATAAAAAAAACAACAGCTGAATTTGTGGACATAAAATCGGCATTTGATTGTGTAGAACACAACGCTATTCTTCAAGATATGACGGCCATTGGATTTGGAGGACGTGTATACAAATGGATAGCCAATTATCTAAAAGAAAGAGAAGTCTACATATCGACACAGGACGGCAACACCGGTCTTCATCATATTGATCGGGGAGTACCACAAGGAGGCGTCCTCAGCCCCATGCTTTTTAGCATCTCTCTTATAGGTCTCCTGAAAATTCTCCCCAAAACCGTTCACGTGTCTATATACGCGGATGATATCTGCTTCTGGACTTGCAGTAGATCTCTGTACATCAACAAAGCAAGGCTACAGAAAGCCATTAATATTACCGCACGGTACCTACACCTCCGAGGTCTGCACATATCGCCGGACAAGTCAGCGGCGATGGCATTCACAAAAAAACACACGGACAGATATCCAATTCAAATAGACGGAAAGGAAATTCCGTATGTCACGGAACATACTTTCCTGGGTGTCACTCTCGATAGGCAGCTGACCTGGAGCCCCCATGTAAAACGCCTTAAAAAGAAGCTCTCCTCTTTCATCAATATAATCAAGATGATTAGTGGAACCAAATGTTGATGCTCTGTCTCTGCACTCCTTGCCCTTTATAGTGCCTTATTTCTCGGACTTCTGCGCTACAGCCTGCCTGTCATGCATAACATCTCACGTACTCTTCTAAAAGAACTCGAGAGTATTCAAGCACAAGCTCTTCGCACATGTTTAGGGCTGCCGAAAGGCACTTCTAATTTGGGATCTCTTGCGGAAGCACACGCGATTTCACCAGCCGTTTTAAGAACGCAAGAAACGTTAAGAGCTTATCTTCGTCACAAATCTCGTACATTTAAGCATCAGCTCACAAATATTGTAACAGAGAGACCATCATCTGGCTTTGCACAAGTCATCACACTCTTGGAGGATTACATCCTCACTTCTTTTGAAGCTGCGGTAATTCCAAGCTATCCACCATGGAGGTACCCTCACTTGGAAATCAGAACGAGTATTCCGGGAATCGCTTCGAAGAAAACAATGCCCGCCCCCGTGATTACGCAGACAGTGCTGGAATACATAAACCGAACCTATGCCTCATTTAGACATGTCTTCACCGACGGGTCTACAATGTCAGCATCATCAACCCTGGGAGCCTATATTCCGTCTCTGGACGCATGCATACAAGCAAGGTTGAGCCACGTTATGTCGTCAACTGCGTCGGAACTCGCAGCAATTCGAGCAGCTGTTGCACACGTGGGAGCCGAGAGTCCTAGTTTCTGGGCTATCTTTGTGGACTCTAAATCTGCTCTACAGACCCTCTCTACGATGAAGAAATGTAGCCCGAACTTGCAACTCGCGCACGATATTCTGGAAGCAGCTCGCCAGGCCTCATGCAAAGGGCACCAGTTTATTATACAGTGGATTCCTGGTCACTCTGGTATACCCGGAAATGTTATCGCTGACAGAGCCGCTCGAACCGCTCATGAGAGTGATATTACTGTGTCGATTCCGTTATCAAGGTCAGATGCAAATAACTTGATTCGAGATATTGGCCAAGAAATAGCATCTTCTCTTTGGAGAAATCCTCGATACCATTATTCCTATCTTTACAATATCGATCCCAAACTTAAATTTCGGGCACCACGAGGACTACCAAGGGCAGCCGAGACGGTCCTACATCGCTTGAGACTGATGTGGCATACACCAACAGCTACATTCATAAAATCAGAAGAGCTGAGTCGTCTGAATGTGCTACGTGCGGCGTCACACATAACATCGAACATGTATTGTGTGAATGCAAGGACTACAGCCATGAAAGGGAGCTTATGAAGACAAACCTGAGGCTTCAAAATGAACAAGACGTAAGCACTCGTACTCTGCTTGGTCCATGGATCTCTGCTGCTGAGGGGTATAAAGCTACGAAAGCTCTGCTGAAATTTCTAACAGCTACTCGCTTACAGAAGAAACTGTAGGGGTGTAGATGAACAGCAATGGCTAATGACAATTTCCACTGAAACATTTTCGTTACTTTTTTTTTTTAATACTTTGGTTTTGTGTGTTTTCTCCCTCTATCTTTTCCTGTTTACCTTTCTCTCTTCTATTTTTATGATTTTCGCTTCCGTTCATTTCACAATGTAGCAAACCAGCACCAGGCGCTGGTTGACATCATTGTTCAATAAACGCCTACCTTTCTCTTTAATCGACTGACTCCGGGATTAAATTGAGTAGCCAAGGATTAAATTATGCGGCTCTTGGATTAAATTTGGTGGCACTTGGATTAAATTTTCCGTCGCTTGGATTAATATGAGCGGGAAGACCTGTAGATGCACCCTCAGAGGCTGCTTTTGATTTCATCAAGCAGCTAGAATCTCACCTCCTTGCCAGTGTAGAGAGTGAGTTCAAAATGTGTGTAATGTTTTGTTTGCAACACTGTCGGGTATCGGTTCTTTCCGTCTCCGTTCCGAGGAGTGTCAGAGAAGGTTTTTAACGATGTTTTGCCGAGTGCGTCTCTGTTGGCATGTCCTTTTTGTTACAGGAACCTAGAAAATGTACGTTTCCAGTGTGCTGTTTCTGTGAGACAATTAGACAAATTTAAAGGGTAATGGTGTATTATCTAAATGTGAAGTTATGTATACATAACTAGGAGGTATTTTATTTAACATCGCACTTTCGGTCTCTATAAATCTGCCTTTACCTGGTTTGACCTCCGATGTATGGTTTGGTGTTTTCCGTTTTGACCAAAAACAAAAAGGTAATCTATGCCGAATTCATGTATCAAAACTGACCCGGAAGTTGTGTCGTATGACTCTATGGTACACCTCGCTAGCTGGTGGCTTTTGGGAGGTTGAGAGAGAAGATTGTTTATCCTGTGATTTTGACCTTGTGAAACTTTCTGATAAAGATGTGTATTGTTTGAGCTTCGTGAATTTTCATGCCTGTCACGAGTGTGCCACTAGGAGGAAAGAAGAAGAAGTGAGGTAGTGAGCTCGAGGAGCGGAAGCGGTGGGGATCCTTTCGAATCGGCTGGAGCATCCGGTCTCGGCGACGCACCGAGTCAAGGAACGAGATCTTGGTGACGCACCAAGCAAGCCTCGGCTACGCTCCGAGGAACGGGACTCAGCCTGGGACACCGCTCCGCAAGTCCGGCATCCGAGCGCTGAGCACCCAGCCACCAACCACGAGCAAGTGTTCGTGAGTGACTCGACTGGTGACTTACCACTGAGACTGGGACTTACATATTGACGGTTGTACGAAGACGTTGTTTTTTTATATCTAGGACATATAGTCTGTAAGCGTCATAACGGTTGCCTGGCACAACTTCTAGTTATCTTTTTTCTTTTCTTTCTTCTTCTTTTGTAAATATATATTCCTTTATTCTCATCCTCCACTGGCCTTCTTGTCTCTACTGACTCCGCGTACCTCCCCGGCGTGACAATACCACATGTTCTTGGTTGGCAAATATTCATGACGCATGCTTTCCCGGATATCTTTGTCTCATTCAGTATGTTGTAAATGATTCATTATGTCAATAACAATTTCCTCTTGTATATATTAATCGCTATCTTATGAAACATGTTACGCCAGAACTGAATCATCTGTACACAATTGTGCTAAAAATAAATAAACAGGTGATTCCTCCTGTTTTACATGAGTAAAACAGGAGGAATCACCTCCTGTTTCACTTATGTTATTCCTTAAGACAAGATACGTCTTTGCTAATTTTAACAAATATTTTAACGCAGCAAAATATACTTTTTGTTGTGTGATGTCGGCTATTCTTTTCTTCCCAGAGTATGCAATTCCTAAGTTTAGAACTGCACATAGAGGAAGTAAATACATGTAAATACTATAAATATTCCAGCCAAAATCGCAACTCAAATACCAAGAGGCCACGTTTGCATGCCATTGAGCTAAACATCTGGATTCGAAACCAAAACTACCCATACCGGATCCGGAAAACTTCCACATGTGCTTTTAATCCCGCCCACTAGGTGCACTGGGTGTTAACTGGGCCGCTGGGGCCTATGGCAGTTTCCGCTCATTACCTTGTGTATATTACTCTATGAATGGTCTGTGTGAAATTTCTGTCTGCTGCACCACATAAAAATAGGGCCAATAAGAGGCGACGGATGTATGACGTAGTGATGCCATGGCAACGTGCAATGTCTCACCGCCGAGCGCCGCGCTTTCACTTTTAAATCGACCGCGGCTGATGCCATGAGCTATTAGAGGCATGATGTTTTGGTGGCGCCCTCCTATGGTTCCCTTTCGTGACGCCATTACCTTGCGAACATAAGTTCGATGGCGTTTGTAGTGAGCATGGTGGAAGCTTGAAATCATCGTGCTCTGAAAGTAACATGGCCAACAACGTCAAAATTGAAGTCCTTAGATCACTCTTATTTCCGTCGATGAGAAATTCTTTGCTGACATCATAGTCAGCATTCAGCCAGTCCTGGCAGGCCGACCACTGCGACGTTTCGATCGATCCCGTCGCCAATACCAGTCAATCCAGCGACCAGCGATAAGAACATGTTAAGTAACCTCGCGCTCCGCGAGCTCCCAGATCAGACCGAAAAGTCACATGCTCTCAGTAAAGCACCCTGAAGTGCTTGTGTTTGCTTGCAAGCGTGTAGCGTCAAATGTGCCACTGCACAAGGCCCGTGACTAGAGCGGCCTAGGTAGCCTTCATGTGCGCTTTGCTTGAAGGGATGACATCTGGCCATTTTGTTTCGAGCGCCTATTTTTATTTTTTGCTCTGAAGCTCGTAAACAGCCTGTCGCTGCACACGCTTAGGGCGCTGACTGTGCTACGGCGACATTTTGTTTCCTGCAATTTCTTTATATTTTCGCTGTGAGTGCGTGCCGTCGGCATCGATTACTCCAAGCGATGGCATCACCCTAAACCACGGTGGAAGAAATTCATTTAGATGATGACTCTGGTCGCTCTTCCCGCGGGGAGCGACCGACCAGATCGTGTTCGGAGGTAACCTCGAACCAGCAGTAGTTAGTTCCGCGCCTCCGCGGAGGGCGCTGAGCTATGAGCACCGTGGGTATGAGGTCCCTTCTCGGCGGCCACGGTGTTGGCGGCGTAGCGTGCTCGCCTTTTTTGCAGTGTGGTGGTGTGGGGGTAGTGTGCGGCCAGTGGTTGGCCTCGTGTTCTGCTTTGGTGCTGTGTTGATCACAGGTGCCACTATCGTGCACGAAGGTGAGCCTTAACCCCAAGAAGAAGTTGTGCTATAAGAATGAGAGAGACGTGCTTCGTTCCCAACTGCAATTCGGGGCATTTCTTCCACCTTGTGCATTTACTCTATCCTGAAGCCTCTAAAGTTCGGCAACTGTAGAGTAGTTGAAGGGGAGAGGTCATTACTTGACGTATCAGATCTCAGAGCCCTGATCAGAACGGACGATAAAAACCCGTTGTCTCCTCATCTGGTTGACCAAAAGAAGACCAAGCTTTACAGTCTAATTTCTCTCATAGACTGGGAATCCGAAGATGTCTGGACAGAAAAGGCCGAAGGAACCAAGGCTGTGGATTGCATTTTATATTACGTAACTGGGTTTTCGAGTGTGAAAATGAAAAACAGCTACACGCTGCCCTGCATGCCAATCCGCTTTCAGCATCGACAAGAACACTTCTGCTGAAGCAGCACTGACAAACGTGAAAAACAGAGGCGCCCTTATACACCCCAAAAGGAAACTTTTCCAACTACAGAAAAGAAAGCGGAACAGTTATTCGTGGAAAATAAAAGCCACCAGATTGTCTACTGGGACACAATCGACAGTGCTCTTGACACATGCACAATAACGTTTCCTTGGGCTGAACACAAAGAATAAACAATTGCCCAGTTGCTCCACAACTATATCAGCATGTGAATGCGACAACACTATAAGCATATTATCATGAGTAGGAAGAAACAAGCTCAAGAAAAGAAGAAAGCAGCAAAGCAGTGCTCGTCTTATCTTAAGCGCGTGGGCGAGAAACACGGGATGTAGGAAACGTTGTTCTTTGGTAGTATGCAGTGAAATCAGCTTTTGCGTACATTTTAAAGCAAAAATATTTGTCAGGCATTTTTTTACCTGTAAGACGGGGTGACACCACATTGTGAGTGTGTAGATGAAACGTGATTTATGTCCAATAACCGCTTCTACTTTTTTACTTTCAGTCACTGTGTCATCATTTCAGTCAGTATGTCATCATACTGTGCCATCATATCAGTCACTATGTCATCATAAATAAAAATGTTTTCTACTCACATGGTTTGTATATACCACAGTACCACTTGACATCGTATGTATAAACCATTTGTAATGCTAATACCTTTCTGCGCATGTAAAGAATTATTTAAGCCCCACTATGTAACATTATTAGAATTTATTTTTTCAATAAGAAGGCAGGAGCAGGGTGGGAAAAAATCCCCCACCCGAGAAAGCCACGCATTGTGTAAACAATTTACGGAACTGTTATCAAACGTGCTGTCGGACAAAACATGCGAGCACGACCAAGCTGTTTAACGGAATTATTTTAAATTACTCCGAATTATTGAAAGCCCAGCAGGTTGTGTCGGGAAGCTTTATAGTTATACCAGTATTTTTCTCACGTTGAGTCATTATCGGAATGTTCTCGTTTAAAAAGAGCAACCGCACGGAGGGAGGGCAGTCACTGCCAATGCGCCAACATAAATCCATCATTTCACCACACAGTACACAGGGACCTAGTAAAGAATGCATAATTTTCTTCAGAAGCCCTCTAGACAAGCCTTCACAAGCCCCTCTATGGTTGTGCGCCATCTATCCCCGTGCGAGTGAAGCGCACTTGGTGCACCGAAGATAATGCTGTCGCCGCATCGGACAGTGTCATATCACCTAAATGTATTTCTTCCACTATGACCTAAACAGAGGGACATTGAGGCACTCTAGTGCGTCCCTTGGAAGCAAAAGACGGTGCAACGCTCGCTCGTGGTACGTCCCTCGAACGTTCACACAAGATTAGTTGTCGGTATTATACTCCGCCCACCCTTAGACGGCTGCCAATGCCACCAGCACGAGAGCACGAGGTCGCAGCTTGGAAAGGTTCTTCCACAAAGCGAGTACACAGGCTAGAAATGCTCGTCTCAAAGCTGAAAGCACGAGTTAGCTCGCGCTTAAATTGGGTTATGTGTATGTTTATACAGCCTAGAACGTCGTCTGCCTCAACGGCCGACGAGTCTCCCAGCTGTACATGAAAAATTGAGCCAGTGCAGCACAACCACTAGCCTAGGGTCTTTAATGTGCATCACGCAGTAGTGATACACGCCTGCACGCCGCTACGATGGTCATCCAGATTGAAACGGGCAGGGTTTGGGGACTGAGCCCAGGATTCTAGGTTCTGCAGCGCGAGCTTTCGATCCACGTGCTTCGAGCTGGTGTGCTCTTGCCCGCTGGGCCACCGGTTGCCCTTAGGTCGCGCTTGTAGCTTTGGCTACAGTCTTCGAAATGTTTGCCCTTTATGTATTTCTTTAGATATGGTCTATGTTGCGCCGGCTGCCCAGGAACACTAGCCTAGACCAGCGTTTCGGGGCTGCAGGCTCAGATGTCAAGAAAACTAATTTTAAAACGAACGAACAGATTTCAAATTTGTGTCTGGTGGCGGTCTGTGAAGCTCCGTTGGAATGCCGTCACGTCATGAGTTCCTAAAAAAACAGCTCCAGTTCGCGGCAATATGGCTCTCTCGTGGAGTTACTTGGTCCTGAATGTGACCTGGCGGAAAACGCTTATAAGCTAAGACTCCAGCCAAACGCTCCTTCCTGGCTTTGAGACATGCATTTCTAGCGCGAGCGCTCGATAGTTCATCGAAACAACTCTGCACAGCAGCGACCTCGAATTCTCGTGGTTGCGGCGCTGGCTGCAGTCTCAGACCCACAATGCTTCTGCAGGATGGATTCTGCATCATCGAGATCGCCGTCCATTGAAGACGTTTGGTAGAGGCTTGATTTGAAGATGCGGGGACCTCTGTCAGGCCTACCATACGCCATTGGTGGGTACTGACGGTTACTCCTACTTACTGGTTCCCTCGAGCCACTACTTTTGCGGTGTAAAACTAACACTGCGAAACGAACGTTCGTGGCGCATAAAATACCGGCCTGGCCACAAATGATGTTACGGGCAAGCTATGTAGAGGCCCTATGCGTACAGCCCTCGAAGATTGCTAGTAGGCGGGATTGTCACGCGTTGACGCCACAGAACGGCAAGGCTCGCAGCGTGATCTTGCGAGAACTATTGATGTCACGAGCGCGATGCGGATTGCGCTACTCACTGGACGACTTTGCAGCGAGGAGTAGAGTGCTCGCGCCCACGTCATTTCGTTTTCGTACCCCTTTAAAGGTTAACGGAGTATAAAATCCGCAGAGCATTAACTTTATCAAGAGACTTTAGCTCTCGGTGATGGTTTGACGTCTCTGGCTTGTATTACCCGCCTGACATCTCAGAAGTGATGGGCACGTACCTCCTCAAATTTAAGACTGTTGCAATTATAGTTATTTAGGACAAAAATTGGTCGGTGCATAGGTTTACTATGCTGCATAAATTTCCGAAGAACTACGACCGCAGCTGAAGGAAGGCCCACGGGCTCTTGCGGCATGACAATGTCGGGTCTGCAAGAAGCGAATGCATGGTAGAAGCAAATGTGCAGCCCCCCGCGCCGCCATATTCGAGGTGCATATGCAGAATGGGCCTTTCAGAAAAATCCTAGAAGTCCTTGCACCGAGGGGAATTCTGGGGCTGTTCGGATGTTGTCTCGTGCCGGCTTGAATGGCACGATTAATCCTTTCTGATTGTTAGGAGCTGAGAACACACGAGACAATTAAGAGAAAGGAAAAGAAGGCCATCAAATACTCTGTTTTGCTTTCCTTCCGTAGTAGTAGTAGTTTGTTGTAAAGTGAAAAGGAGGTAGAAGCAAGGCGAAAGGTTATACTTCGCTTCACCTTATGTGCGAGCGAAGGCAAAGCTTGAAGCGCGAGCACGAAAGCTCCGTGCCTTCAGGCTTTGCTCGAGCGCACGAGCTGGGCAGAAACGCAAAAAGCGCTGGTCTCGCGCTTCTAGCTTTGGCTTCGCTCGCCGATAAAGTGAAACGAAGTATAGTCTCCCAGTGGTGGGGTCAGCTTTCTGCCTTGCTAGGGGGTAGGGGAAAGCAAGAGTGGTTGTTGGAGAGGTGGCACGATAAACACTATGATACACTATATTATAGTATGATACATTATTTACGGTGTGATGCAATAATAAACAAATTGCGTGGCTAATTACGATCTTGGTCCTTTCCTCACGAATTACAGGCTGCTATAGCCTGCGTATTTTACATAGTCAAGCAGTGCTGCTAAAGCTTTTGTTCTCAAATGCCGCGAACCTGCCGGGAACAGGAGTGACTTGGTGTTGCCAGTTGAAATATTAAGCTGTTTGAGGGTGGTCACAAGTATCTCTCGGTGGTTGCTCACCGCTCAGCACTGCCAGAGAACGTGTTCAATGTCCTCCGTGGCACTACAGGCACTGCAGGCTGGGGATGTCAGGCGTTTGATTGAGACGCAGGCGAGAAGCGGTTCGGCCGCAGCCTACCCTTATCCGATGAAGTTGTGCTTGTCCAAGCCTGCTAAGCTTTTTGGGGGCTGTGTGCGGCTGGGTTCCAGCCACAGTTTCAGGGTCAGGTTAGAGTTTCTGAATGGCTCTATGAAGATGGTTTTTTGACGAATTATATAGATGTACGGAGGTTGTTGGTATTACATCCGCATGAGGAGCACGTTACGAGAACATTCGGAGTCTCATTTCTTTGAATACCAACGTGAGCAGGGATCCACTAAAACTGAATCGATGCTCCTTCCACAGCTGCCTGCGGCACTAGGTGAGCTATTGTGCGAGTTAGCGGAGATGATGTTTCCAGGTTCGTTAGTTGTCTCAGAGCTGCTTAGGAGTCGGAGAAGATGACAAAGTGGTGTAGCTTTGCGTGCTTCAGAGTTTCTTGTATAGCAAGCCAGATGGCAGCAAGCGCGGCACATGCGGTGTTCAGGCAGATGTCCAAGCGACCTTTTGTGTGAACTCCAAGTTGGGAAAGGCAGTAGGCAGCTGCTGCAGAATTTACACGTATTTTACCATCTGTATATATATGCGTTTTTCCTGCGTAATTTGTAGTTATCAACTCTTCAGAAATAGACCGTGCTACGCAATCTGCGACCCTACCTCGCCGAGGCAGGTCAGGAATACTTGCCAGTATTTGCAGATGCTCTTCGTCGCAGTGAGGCGGAAGCGTCTCGGGAACGCTAGAAGTATAGCCGATGGGTTAACGAAATGCGTCTCCCATCCTTCCGAACTAAAGAAATTATGCCTCTCTATGATGCCTTCGATGAGTGGGGTTGAAATATGTGCACTGTGGAGCCTAATGAAATGTCGAAGCACTCGTTCTCGTGCTTGATCCCGTAGTGTGGAGTCGCCGGCTTCTACGTGTGTGGCCACATTTTGTGATGAGCAGGGCAGGCCGAGGCAGAACCAGAACCTAGTCTTGCTTTCTCGAGTAGGGGAAGTGCGTAGAGCAGGCTGCTCACAATGAAACCTTGATAGAGCGTCCACAGTGATGGTTCGAACGGACCCCAGTTTTGACACGCAATGCGGTGAAGAGCACCACATATTTTACTAGACTCCCTCATGACGTGCTTAACTGCAGGGCGCTTGTTCACTCTGTCGTCTATATTGACGCCAAGTTATTAAACGAAAACAACGCCGAAAGGATGGCTTCTAAGATGCCGCTTCTGTTTTCGATCGTACAGGCTCTGGTTTACGCGGAATCAACAGCATCACCATCGAGCCCTTATCAAGCAACGTGGGCTATCGGCTGTCACCCCATGTTGGAAGAAGGATTTGCTGCGCAGCGCCACGGCACATCGTGGACTACGCCCCCCATGTTGGAAGAAGGATTTGCTGCGCAGCGCTACGGCACATCGTGGACTACGCCCCCCTTCGAGACTATAAACAGCGGCCACACGACGGAAATCCTTAGAGGGCACGGCTTCGCCGAAAGGAGGGCTTCTAAGATGCCGCTTCTGTTTTCGATCGTACAGGCTCTGGTTTACGCGGAATCAACAGCATCACCATCGAGCCCTTATCAAGCAACGTGGGCTATCGGCTGTCACCCCATGTTGGAAGAAGGATTTGCTGCGCAGCGCCACGGCACATCGTGGACTACGCCCCCCATGTTGGAAGAAGGATTTGCTGCGCAGCGCTACGGCACATCGTGGACTACGCCCCCCTTCGAGACTATAAACAGCGGCCACACGACGGAAATCCTTAGAGGGCACGGCTTCGCCGAAAGGAGGGCTTCTAAGATGCCGCTTCTGTTTTCGATCGTACAGGCTCTGGTTTACGCGGAATCAACAGCATCACCATCGAGCCCTTATCAAGCAACGTGGGCTATCGGCTGTCACCCCATGTTGGAAGAAGGATTTGCTGCGCAGCACCACGGCACATCGTGGACTACGCCCCCCATGTTGGAAGAAGGATTTGCTGCGCAGCGCTACGGCACATCGTGGACTACGCCCCCCTTCGAGACTATAAACAGCGGCCACACGACGGAAATCCTCAGAGGGCACGGCTTCGCCGAAAGGCGGGCTTCTAAGATGCCGCTTCTGTTTTCGATCGTACAGGCTCTGGTTTACGCGGAATCAACAGCATCACCATCGAGCCCTTATCAAGCAACGTGGGCTATCGGCTGTCACCCCATGTTGGAAGAAGAATTTGTTGCGCAGCGCCACGGCACATCGTGGACTACGCCCCCCATGTTGGAAGAAGGATTTGCTGCGCAGCGCTACGGCACATCGTGGACTACGCCCCCCTTCGAGACTATAAACAGCGGCCACACGACGGAAATCCTTAGAGGGCACGGCTTCGCCGAAAGGAGGGCTTCTAAGATGCCGCTTCTGTTTTCGATCGTACAGGCTCTGGTTTACGCGGAATCAACAGCATCACCATCGAGCCCTTATCAAGCAACGTGGGCTATCGGCTGTCACCCCATGTTGGAAGAAGGATTTGCTGCGCAGCGCCACGGCACATCGTGGACTACGCCCCCCATGTTGGAAGAAGGATTTGCTGCGCAGCGCTACGGCACATCGTGGACTACGTCCCCCTTCGAGACTATAAACAGCGGCCACACGACGGAAATCCTCAGAGGGCACGGCTTCGCCGAAAGGATGGCTTCTTAGATGCCGCTTCTGTTTTCGATCGTACAGGTGGGTGACAATCTGTCCAGCCTTAGAAGCGACAATAGATTTCTAGTTATCCTGCCGTGCCCTCACGCGGTTTTTCAGTGTGTGTCTGAGTGTTATCAAATGCTGTTACTGCTGTCTGGTGATGTTGAGCGAAATCCAGGCCCTTATACGAAGGGCGAGAGTGATGCCTCCCTTCAAAAGATTTTGGCTGGTCAGTCAGCCATTAGGGAGGACATACGAGAAATCAAAGAGCGTTTCGATAAAAAAATTGACATGCTTAATCAAAAGTTTACTAAATTAGAAGAAGAGGTACAAACACTGCGTGTTAGTAGCGAGACGATCCACAGGCTCGAGTACACTTTGGGTGACATGCAATCAAGCATTATCTCGCAACAAGAAAAACTAACCGCCCTTGAAGATAGGAGCAGAAAAAACAACCTTGTAGTATTTGGCATCCAGGAGCCTGAAAATGAAACCCCGGAATCGCTCCAAACAGAAATTGTGCAAAACATCTTCAGGGACAGGTTAGGTGTATCGATTCACTCCGTAAAACGGATACATAGACTGGGTATCAGGCGAAGCGGAAAAACTAGACCAATTATCTTGAAGCTGTCAGATCACATTGAAAAAATGTCGGTGCTCAAAAACTGCCGTAAGCTGAAAGGGTCGCGTATTTTTATAAATAATGACTACTCACAAACTACGCAAGAGAAGCGAAGGCTACTGTGGGCCAGCGCCAAAGAGGAAAGAGATGAGGGTATTAAGATGCACCTGGTTCATGATAAGATTAAAATTAAGGACGAGCTGTACTTTTGGAATGACGTCACTGAACGCCGCGAACGAGTGCAACAAAAGCAGTATGACAGGGCGTGACGGTGCAGTGAAACAAAAAATAAACAGTTTGTTCTGATTAATATTAATGCGAGGAGCGTACTAAACAAAGTAGATGAGCTTGAACAGATTTTGCTTCTTCATGACCCCGACGTGGTAGTGATAACTGAAACGTGGTTGCACGCTGGAATTACGGATGAAGAGATTATTCCGCCAAATTACAAGATTATGCGCAAAGACAGGGGGTCAAGAGGAGGTGGGGTTGCGCTTGTGGTTAAGAGGGAGCTTGAGTGTTTCTCACTTGGTGAAGTACAAGGTAATGAAAGTGTATTTTTCAAGGTCAAAATAAATTGTGAATCCATTATTGTAGGGGCTTTTTACAGGCCGCCAAACAGTTCTATTGAAATCCTTGAGCAGTTATATGACTTTTTGGGAGAAAACGTGACCGATGGCTCCAGAGTTGTTATTGCAGGCTGACTTTAACCTTCCTGGTATACAGTGGGATACGCTGTTGCCAGGTCCAGTACAAGTGAGAGATTGTGAAATGCTTCTTGAGATGGCATTTAATTTTAACCTAGATCAAGTGGTTACCGAAATTACTAGGAACGGAAGTACTGGTGGTTCAGTTTTAGACTTAATATTTTTGAGTAACAACTTTGGCACCTACACGGTCACGCTTCATGAAGGGATGTCTGACCATAAGATTGTTCGCCTCGAGACTGAGCTTGGAAAACGAAAACACTGTGAAAGGTTGGAGCCTAAATTTGTTCCTGATTTTTCAAAGGATGATGATGTAACCATTCTTGACTACTTGGAAATGGCTTTTGATAACTTTGAGTGTTGCACTCCTGTGAACGAACTTTGGGAATGCTTCAAAAGTTGTGTAAAGTACTGTATTTCTAATTATATACCTTATAAGCAGATTATTGAAAAGCGAAATAATCCGTGGGTTACAAGAGAAATTCTGCAACTTCAGAGAAAGTTAAAACGAAAGCGTCGCAAACGACCAGTAAATGTAGCAGATAGTGAGTGCGTTATCAAGCGAACTAAAAGAAAGAACTCAAGTATCAAAGACTAATTTCTTTTCTATCAAAATGACTTCTTTTATGAAAAATGCTCCACGAAGGTTTTGGAGTTATCTTTCCCCATCAAAACCGATGATCTCACAACTTACAATAAAGGACGAGATGGTTGTTAACAACTACGACATAGCCACGGAGCTTAATCAATTCTTTCATTCAGTCTTTCAATGCAGTGTGAGCGATGCTGGAGTAACTTTGGGAGACCAGCCGGTGCTTAACGAATCAGTAACCATGGAGGAAATTTCAATATCGCTAGAAGGAGTTTTTGCTTTATTATTGGAGCTTGATGAGAAGAAATCTGGTGGACCAGATAACATCCCAAACACGTTTTTGAAACGATATGCTGAGTGGACCTCAAAGTTTCTAACTGTTATATATTCTGCATCTCTACTTCAACATGAAATTCCCAATGACTGGCGTCGTGCAAAGGTTGTGCCAATTTACAAAGCTGGCGACAGGTTTAGCGTGAATAACTACAGACCAATTTCTCTGACCTGCACCAGCTGTAAACTGTTAGAGCATATTTTATCGCAGCGCTTGAACATTTTTTTTTGAAAATGCTAATATTCTGTTCAAAAATCAACACGGGTTTAGGCGGAAGTTGTCTACGACAACTCAGCTGTGTGAGTGCGTACATGATTTTGTTTCAAATCTAAATAACGGCGATCAAACGGATGCTATATTTTTAGACCTATCCAAAGCATTTGATAGAGTTAACCATTCGAAACTTTTAGCAAAGCTTGAAAATTACGGAGTAGACTACACCCTGCTTCAGTGGATAAAAGCGTATCTTTCGCTAAGAACGCAATATGTTGAGGTTAACAACATCCACAGCGAAGACTTAAGCGTTGACTCGGGGGTTCCACAGGGGTCGGTGTTGGGCCCAATTTCTTTTCTGGTGTATATAAATGACCTCGTTGATGACCTTGACGCTAATGTAACAGTGAGGCTTTTCGCGGATGATTGTTTAATTTACACAAGGGTCCGGGAGCAAGCAGATCAGTTTCGATTGAGTGCATCATTAGCAAAAATTGTCGAGTGGTGCGATCATTGGGATATGAAAATAAACAGTGAAAAAAGTGTATTGCTTAGAATAACAAATAAAAAATCCGAGCGGCCATTTACGTACACGGTGGGGCTCGCCCCCCTAAAACAGGTTTCCTCTTTAAAGTATTTGGGTCTGATTTTCGAAACACACATGAAATGGAATGATCACATTGATAAAATTTGCTCTGCGGCACAGCGTAAACTGGGATTTCTTAGACGAAATTTTAAATATGCAACGGTTGAAGCCAAATTAGTAGCATACAAAGCTCTTATACGACCCATACTTGAGTACGGCTGTGTCATCTGGGATCCGTACCACAAGAAATACATAGAAAGACTGGAAAAAGTTCAAAGGAGTGCTGCACGTTATATCATGAGCCGTTATAGACGCACCGATTCGGTTTCAGCAATGATCGATGATCTTAAATTGGAACCCCTAGATGAGAGGCGGAGAATAATTAGACTAAAGTTTATTTTTATGATGAGTAAAGGTTGCTTTAATATTGATTCGACCAGATATTTGATGCACAACCCCTCTCATTCTGCCAGGTTGTCGCACGATATTGTTTTTAAACCGTACTGGTGCAAAACATTGCAGTATCAGAAGTCGTTTTTCCCCCGTACCATAGAAGAATGGAACCACTTACCTGAGGAGATTGTAAAACCAATAGAACCCAAGTCGTTTGAAAACTGTCTTAGATTATTTTTTAACAATTAACTTATTTCAGTTTGACTGTTTTTTTGTTTTTTTTTTTGTCCTGTTGTTAACGTGAACGGAAGTTGCTTCTGTCTGGCTCCTCTTGCTTTCTTTATTTTGTTATTGTTGATTGGCCCTTTTCCATGCTGCGTCATGGAAGTTTTACTGTGTTTACCTGGACTTTCTTCCGTCCAGTATGTGTTCAAATTGTATCTGTTTCCTCTCCTGCAAAGACCTCGAAAGAGGTCGCAGTATTTATAAATAAATAAATAAATAAATAAATAAATAAATAAATTTCATCGGGATAGCATTGTTGGTGAGAACGTACATGTAGCTTGAGACAACATTAATATCATGTTTGTCCATTCTTATTGCTACGGCTCTATGTTTATCGTAAAGAGTGTTCAAGTCGCTAAGGTCGATTTCCATTGGCTTGAGGTGACTCTGCACGAATACAAACGCCGTAGGCTTCCCGTCGAGGTGCGGTGTCTTACTGTTATATTGGACGTATGGAGATAATCTATAAGATCCTGGTTGCACATACGTTTTTTGAAGAGCAAGCACATTTCGTTGAAACTCCAGGAGGTAGTGACGAAGTTCGGCCAGTCGAGGTCGAAGAGTATTAACATTACCCTGGATGATCGAAGCAAGCATCTTGATACGACCTCGCGTGACTGGCGCGCGCACAGGGGATCCTGCAGCGTTGCCTTTAGACACAAATGCTTGGTAGCATTTGTACAATGGCTCTCCGCAGTACAGAGAAGCTGAAGCATATTACGCTATGGGTTGAAATGGCTGATTCTTGCCTGGCTTCTCAGACACACGTCGACCAGAAAGTACATCACTGTATGCAAGGTTTCTCTTTGTTATAGTCTGGGTCATTTCTTGTTGGTTCTTCTTCGGATCTGACTTTCCTGAGTTTTCTTTATCAGTAGATGGTGAATGTTTAGAAGGGACATGCATTGACCTCGATGTATATTTTTTGACGAGTCTTTCTTAGGTTGTTTTTTGTCCTGCTTGCACATGGGAACGATCTGCGTGCGTTGTTTCCTTTTGCAGCGCAGGGTATTCTTCTTGTGCTTCAGGCAGTTCACGTTGCTTTGCAACAAGCTTTGGTCCTTGAATGAAATATCTTTTTATTGAAAGTGCTGCCAGGCGTACACTGCAATTTGGATAAGAAGCATGATGGTCACCGAGGAAGTTTGCGCATTTGGTAGGAAGTATACCAGAGCATTTTTTGATCGAGTGCGGTTCTCCACACCTTGCAGTACTTTGCAATGTGACTCAGGAACTGGCAGTTGGAACACCTTGGAGGTGCCTCTAATGCACTCGTTTACCTCGTGCCATGTAAAACCAAGGTTGATCTTGTCTGGTCGCTCGGTGTTTGGACGGAACGTTAGTACTACCCGGTTGGTTGGTTGTGCAATATCTGTTGCATTTTCGCGTCGCTGGTAGAGCCGACGAGCAGCGATCCCACCGGTTGGTCCCAGGAATTCGTTGAGGTCATTATCAGTGTACCACTTTGGTACCCCTTTGATGAGTCCAACGTTTTGCAGGTATGCTTTGGGTATTGTTGCTTGGACTTGGATCCCATAAAAGGAATGCACTTTGAGAAGTCGATGCATAGTCGGTACTTCTAAGGCATCAAATAGAAGACCTCCCCTCACTGTAAATCGATGTCTCACAATGGGCGCGCCAGCCAGTGTCTCTTCTTCAGCAGACAACTTCAGCGTGTTTTGTTGCTGCAACCGCTTGTCCTCCTGCACGGACGTTAGAAGCGCTGGGATACCTGTCGTCTTCTGTCGACGATGGTTCACTAAGGTGAACTCAGAGTCCTCTCCAGCTTCCGCCTCTTCCTTTTTTTGAGAGTGTTCGGTCACATATATCTCCTTATGATCACCGTCTCCCTTACGTCGTTTAGTTTTGGGGCTTACTTGTGTTTGGTAATATCCGATGTTCGGGCTGGTGGATGTCCATCGCCACAGGACATACCAGGTGTACCCCTGCCTGGAAAGGCAAAGTTTGACTTGAATAGGTGTCTTAAATTATGCGTATCGGAAAATGAACAAGATAAGAAAAAA
>JABSTQ010007844.1:0-33760 GCA_013358835.2 Ixodes persulcatus
CACATGCGTCGCAACAGTGCGGTTTATAGCGACGCCCGAACGTATACCCAAATCACAATGTTTACCCGAGTACGAACCTAACAGGAACAAGTCTAGACATGTTTGGACGTGTCTCGAGAGCTCGGAATGTGATTTTTTTATATGTAAATTAAGTATACGTTGTGTTGACAATCCGCTCGTTCGCTTTTGTTTTTCAGTCTCGTGTTTTTTCTTTTCTTTTCATATATAGTGACGCACCTGTTGATTCACGGCGAGTCGTCATTTCGCAATCCGCTTGGTATAAATGTCGAGGGTTCATCCGCTTGTCTCTGCTTCACTGCTTTCTCTCCGCGGAAGAAAAGGTAATGCGAGAAAAAGGTCTCGCAGGTCCGCCGTGTACTAACGTGATTATTTTCAGACCTGTCATCTCACCTCGAACCATCGGCGCCGCCCTCCGGTCAACCCAAAATGGACGGGTTCCTGAACAAGCTGTCTTCACTGCAAGCGTCGTTGTCGTCTTTGTTTGTCAGCATGGGCTCCATTCCGTGCAACGTCAAGATACCCGTGCTGGAGGTGAGGCGTATGGACACGCGATACGGGCCATCCGTTTGTGTGACTCTTCAGCTCGAGAGCGATGTGGTAAAAGTATTTTTACCGAAGCGGTTCGCCGTACTGAATGAGCAAGACATCCAGAGCATGAGGGCGATGAACGGACTCACGATGGAGAAAACCAGCGGTGACGATCGGTCACCGGTCATTGCTTTCTCGTGCTCTGACTAAACACTTGTGAGTCGCCCGGGAAAATTCGAGAAAAAAAATGGTAACCTGCCACTTGTGCGATGTGCGAGAGCGCCAGCAGTACTACAGCGCGGAGTCGTTACAAGTTCATCTGGCCCAGGTGCACAATATCCCGCCGCAAGATTGCCTTCCCTTCATACACTCGCTGTGCGCTTTTCGGAAGTTTACCGCGCGTTATGATATGCATTTGCACGAGCGCGACGACGAGTCTCACGATGTATCCACGCTTTTCAGGCTTCAGTCCGACGCAATGGCCAATGTTTTTAGGCATTATGAAATGCCATTGCGTTTTTTCATCACACTAACCGTGGAAATGACTGGTCTCAATGGCGACGACGAATTCGAATTCAGCGTGCACTACTTTCATTCTTTAGTGCACACGGTCTGGGCCGAAGGTAGCATTCGCGATGCTCTACAGACTGCATGTGCCGAGATCTCTGCTCGCCTCGAACAGTATCAAGAACGTGGGTCCGGACTCGTCGTTGTCGCCATTCAGACCTGCACCATCACCGTTGGACGTTTCATTCCGCACACGGTAGGTTGTGCAAGCTTCGTGCTGCCCGGTGAACTCCCAAGCAGAAAGTGCCTAGTGAATGTGACCGAGCAACTCACTGACTCGGAAAGAAACATGTGCTTTGTGTTTTCTGTGCTCGCCGGTCTCCATCCCGCACCCTATAATCGATCGAGAGCTTCTAGCTACCGAGAACATTTTGCCAAGTATTGGTTCCCCACCAGGTATCCAGTGACGTTTCCGCAAGACGTGCAGGCTTTCGAGAGGAAAAACTCCGTGTCCGTGAACGTGTACGGTAACGATCGAGAACAAAGGTTCGTCTACCCTCTCAAAGTCAACGATAGCGAGCGGGAGAAGCACGTGGATTTGCTCCTAATAGACGATCACTTTGTTCTAATCACCAACTTTGCCGGGCTTTTCGCGAACAGCCGCAGTCACCGTTTTCGCTGTAAAAGGTGTATGATGGGCTTTCGCTTTCGCACTTCGCTGGGAAGTCATTTATCGCTGTGTAAAGAAAAGAAGGCAGTCCGAACAGTGTGTCCTGCAAAGGGGGACGCGCTGTATTTCCGGAGCCCACACACGATGGAACCTTTTTCCTACTTTTGCGTCTACGATTTCGAGGCCATTCTGGAAGCGGAAAACATGGGTCAGGCTTACGAGAAGCACGTCACGAGTTCGTTTTGCATTCTCGTAATGCGATCCATGGACTCGCGCATCGTCGAGCAGTTTTTGTACCGGGGCGAGGACTGCGTGGAAAAGTTCATTTCCATTCTTAATCAATTGTCAAAGCTCATTGGCGAATGGATTCGAAGTGAGGAAGTGCCAATGGTGAGCGTGAACGAAGAGGCTCATGCGTCGGCCTCTCACTGCGCGATTTGTGGCGAATCGTTCGAAAATCGAAAGAAAAAAGTCAGAGATCACGACCACTTCAGCGGATCGTACAGGCAGTCGTTGTGTCAGGGATGCAATTTAAATCTGAGAGTAAACAAGAAAGTCATTCCAGTGCCCGCGCAAGACCATTCGTATGACCTGGCCTTTATCCTACCGAAACTCGACTTATTCGAGTCTAAAGATATTAAAGTGCTCGCCACTAGCTGCCAGCAATTTAAGCGACTCGACGTGGGAAACCTGCGGTTTCTCGACAGTCTGGCATTTCTCCCCGCCAGCTTGGACGCGCTGGTTCAGGCCCTCCGTTCCAAGGGACTAGAAAACCTGTGCTGTCTAAAGCAGGCTTTTCCGCAGCACGTTGAGCTTCTGGCGCGGAAAGGCGTATTTCCCTACGACTACGTGACCAGTTTCGAGGCTTACCGGGAGCCCGAGCTACCGACACGCGAGTCGTTTTACAACAAGCTTAACGGCAGCCAAATTTCAGAGGAGGACTACCGTCACGCCCAAACCGTCTTTGAAACATTTAATTTCAAAAGCCTAGGAGAATACAGTGACTGCTACCTGCAACTCGACTGCCTACTTCTCGCCGACGTGTTCCAAAATTTCAGGAAATGGACTTTAGACACGTACGAGCTCGATCCGTTACACTACGTTTCCCTCCCCGCGCTCATTCTCGCCTGCGCACTTAAACAGACTGGGGTAAGACTGGAGCTGCTCGACGACGTGGATGCGTATCTCTTCATCGAAGCGGGTCTGCGAGGAGGAATCGTTCAATGTGCCATTCGTAACACGAGAGCTAACGTGCAAGGAACCGCATGTTTCTATCCGAACACGGCGGTTTCTCAAATTTTAGACCTCGACATGAACGGCCTGTACGCATCCACCATGCGACAACAACTCCCATGCGCAGATTTTCGCTGGCTAGACCGCGAGGAAATCGACGCTCTCCACTTCCAGCAGGTTCCCGACGACGCGCCCGAGGGTTACATTTAGAGGTGGACCTCGACAATCCTCGGGAACTACACGATTCGCACGCGGACTTTCCCCTGGCTCCCGAGAAACGAGGAGTCCCGCTCGAATGGCTCTCATCCTATCAAAAAGCGCTCGTCGAAAACTTTCACCTACCCCAGCGAGAGTCTGAGCGAAAGCTGCTTCTCACCTTTTACCCGAAACGCAATTACATCATTCACTACCGAAATCTGAAGCTGTATCTGGAGTTGGGCTTAAAACCAAAGGTCATTCATCGCGTTTTGAAGTTTTCGCAGAGGGCATTTCTTAAAGATTTCATCGACTTTAACCACAACCTCCGAAAACAGGCGACAAATGCTTTTCAAAAGAACCTATCTAAGCTCATTAGGAATTCAATTTATGGCAAGACTATCGAAAACCCACGTCAGTACAATAACGTTGTCATTAGCGTGAGCGAGGAGGAAGTGCTGAAAAACCTGCGAAAACCTAACCTCAGACAGTTTGCGGCAATTAGCCCGACCGTGGTGATCTTTCAGTTTTCCCAGAGAACCCTACACTTGAACAAACCCGTGTACGCGGGCTTCTCTATCCTAGAGATGTCCAAACTGGTCATGTACGAATTATTCTACAAGCAGGTCAGGCGCGTTTTCCCCGACGCTCGCGCAGCGTACAGCGACACGGACTCGTTCATCCTCCAAATCACCGACCCGGATGTAGACTCGAAGCTCGCGACCCTTGCCGAAACTCACCTGGATACTTCTGGGTACCCAGCCGATCACCCCTTGTTCTCTCCCGCAAACAAAATGAAACTAGGAGTGTTCAAAGACGAGCTCCCAAAAGATCACATTCTTGGATTTGTTTGTTTAAAACCCAAACTCTATTCGATCGAACTAGCCTCTAGAGAGCACTACGTGAGGGCGAAAGGAGTGAAAAGGTGCGAGTCCCGTAAGCTAACCTACGAGCTCTACGTTCAAACTCTCGAGCAACAAACTTTGCACAAGATCACGCAGCGAACCATTGCTCGTAAGTTGTGCGAGAACAAGACTGTTGCCGTGGAGAAGATAGGACTCAACCCGTTCGACAACAAGCGCTTCATCGACTCTGACGGCGTTTCAACTCTTCCTTTCGGACATTGGAGCCTCTCGTGAAGTGCTTTTTTTTCATTTCAAGCTGATGTATTTCTGTGTGTGTGTGTGCGTGTGTGTGTGTGTGTGTGTGTGTGTACAGAGGGTATTGTAAAGAGCCATTTTCACGTAGCGCCATGTTTTTTTCTGTTTTTCACCAAGTGTTTGATATTTGTATAAAGAGCTGTCGCGCGCCATCTGTTTCTCCATGTTTCGAGAATATCTTAGATGCATGCATATTGAATAAAAAAAAGAAAAAATCCATCCTCGCTTTGTGTCCTTTTTGTGGCTTTATTTCGAGATCAGGTTACAGAGCGGAGCAGCAGGAGAGCTTTAGTGCAGGAGAAGGAAATTGCTTGCGCACGAGTATGGAAATGTGTGTGTCGTTCCGTCGGTAGTCGCTCGACGAGAAAGCTTGGATGCATTCGCGGAGCGGTACACCGCAACACAGGCGCGCACCCACGTATAGACAGTAAAGTCCGCACGTGTGCGACAGAGTCCCTTGAATTCTTCTCTTGGAGTAGAAGAAACTCGCTGCGTCTCCGATGAAGTCGTAAAATTCCCCGTGAATCGGAATCATTCCGAAACTGTCAAAATAACTAATTGCCTTGTCCTTTGGGCATACGTAGAAAAGAACCCAGTGTTCACCGAACGAAGACCTCGGTGCCGTATTCACTACGTAAAGACCGGGTGACGCTGTCTCTTGACCAATCTCGTCGCACGCGAACGTGCCACGAAACCAGGGACGCGTGCAATGATTTCCCGCGAACATTGGGTAAAATTCGTGTTCTTCCATTTCAAGCGGCAAACTTGACGTTTCTCTCCTTGTCAATTTCCAGGACGCGAGGCGTTTCTGACATAAAGAGAATGGTGATGGCTTTAGTTAGATCTTGCTTGAAGGTCAAGGTGAGTCTCACGTTCGCCGTGGAGATTGGACAAAGACTCTGCTCTTCCCTGTCCGGAGTCAAAATATAGTAGAGCAGAAAGGAGTCTTTTGAGAAGGCACCTTTAGAGTAGGGGACGTCTCTTCGATTGAGGCGGTGTTGGAAGCTCATATAGGCCTTCATGTACAGATCTTGAGCAAAATCAAACTGCTCCGTCTGCTGGCAGCCACCCACGTCCAGGACCACCGTTTTCAAGTTGAAGTGTTCGAGCTTGAATGGGTCGTGCTCGCGACTTCCCTGAAACGCCTCGCTCTTCACGAAAGCGACGAGGAGCTTTGACGGCACTCGATGCGGATACAGATCGTCGAGGACAATGTGCGACACACCGGGCGAAACGGTTCTGGTCTTGATCTCCACCCCACGTAGTAGATAAGTCGCGGGAAAGGACTGCAGACGTCTTTCGATGCCCACAAGCACCGTCGGGGCAACTTGCACGCGTCGAATGTAGAGCACAATGCGAGGAAGTTGGACGACGTGTTTCTGGGGAACCGTCGAAGCGGCCAAGAGCCTGAAATCTTCGGTATTTTGCCGCAGCACGATACGAATATCCACCCCGTTCAAGAGAAGCTTGTCCTGGTGACATATGTCACTCATAAGAGGACAAAACAAATCACAGAGCGTACTTCCTTCGGTTCTTTTAAAACGTGCCATAAGGCCCTTAGCATCGGTGGGAATGTCGAGCTTTTCAGACGTATTTACCGGGTCTTTTTCGTACAACATCGCGGAAAGAGAGTGATCCCTACTTGTCTGGTTTGCGTGCAGGAGAATATCGAGATAGGAACGATAAGCATAATTCTCGCACTGGCTCACCAAAGTCTGATTCAGATACAGGTGTAAGTATTGAAAAAGGGAGCTTCCAAATGCCTGAACCGGTATGACCTTATCGTGCGTGACAGTTCCGTCCGTCGCGGTGGTGCTCGCGGGATCGCCATTGGCTCACACTATTTTTGACTGGATGTGCAGGAAGCTTGATTTCAGATCGTAAAAGTGAGGTCCTAGAGACGGAACGTGAAATTCTAAGACGGAAGTGGGTGTTGGCGTGGCGACCGGAAAGAATTCGATATATTCGGACTTTTCCAAAGCAAAAGATGTAGGCGGAAGAGAGAACAGATCGAGCTCTCCGCTGGTGCACAGACAGGAACGCTCGTGCAGGGTAAATATATCGCCCGTCATTTGTTTAGCTATCGAAAAAGTCATGCACGGCCTTTCGTTTCTTTTGTCGTCCAGAAACTGAACAGCACTGGCTGGACGCCTTTCTTTTATGCCCTCCGCCAGACTGCAGCTTTTGGAGAAACTCGTCTCTGTCGATACGTGCGGCCAATTCCCTTCTTTACGGCGTCCTTCAGCGAGGAACTCTGTCTCATTCGCTCTGCGATATCTCTACCCGTGGACACTAGCTTTCGACCCAGGTAAGGGGCCACTCGCTTTGTAAACACTGGCGATAGCCTCTGATAAATGTCCGACAGTAGTCCGCCCCCAACTTGGAACAGGGGCCCGGACACAAAATGCGTGAGCGGTGTTTCTCCGGAACCCGAGAAATGTTCTAAACAACACGGTGGGGACTTAACGTGCATCTCCTAAAATGAAGAGTGGCTGCAACGCGACCCGATCCGTCCAGAAATGGGATGTAGCTTCCTCTCTCGCCAACAAGCTCGAGACAAATGGTGCTGACTTCTTTTACGATCACCTTCTTATATTCTGGTAGATTGAAAGAATACGATATCATTTCGTTTCGTTTTGACACTACGAATGGGACGACTCTCAAGAGAGGAGCTTTCACGTCGCCGACGTGCTCCGCTTCTATGATATCGCAATAGGTAAAAATGTAATTGCTGGGAAATAATATAACATCACGGTCTGCCACCGAGAAGGAAGTGTACACGCTTTTCTGGCCGAAGCCAAGCATGTGGGATAAGTGAGCATTGATTAAGATATACCCGCTGTGGTGCAACTCTAACTCTACGACTTTGATGTATGGATTATAACGAAGCAATATTTTCGAGGAATTGAGCTTAAGATGAGACTGGTAGGCGCTGTTTATCGCGTTAATGAGATCTGGCGATTCGTAGAAGCCCTCGAGGATCTCAATTCGGTCCTGAGTCATCAGGTGCTTTACCCTCGTCAGCTCTACCTCTACCTCACGATCGAATGTATCTTCCTCCACGGGGCTGCCTTCCACGGGCTGACCTGTTCCAAAAACGATCTCTGCAAATCCGAGTTTTTTTGACAATGTTGGTGACATGCGCAGTGCGTTGTTTCTCTGGAAGCTTATAGAGTAACATTTTCCTTTTCGCTCGAAGCTCGTCTTGGGACCAAAGAGCTCTCGCAGGGCACTTTTCACCAGCGCGATAAAGTCTCGCTTTGGCTGTATTCGGAGCTGTTCGCTGCCTTCCACTTTCCCGACATCCGTAGGCCTGACCAAGTACAGCTCGTTAGATGGGCTCGTCACATTCTTGATGCTAAATGGGAAGTTAAGTTCCTCTAGGGCTACCTCGTACGGTTCATTTAATATAATAGGTTGGGACAATTGTACTTTGAACTTGCTCAAACTATTGTCGTGAAAAATGTCCGACGAGGCATTTGAGAATAGATTCACGTAAAACTGATCCCTCATTTCGCTTCTTCGCGACCGATCTGTACGTAGGTCGAGTGCAGACTGACCGGACCGCTATCAGGGTCCAGTCTTTAACAAGGCGACCAACCATTGGAGAGAGACACGCAGTCATCTTAGGGTTAGTTATTTTATTTCCACGAGTCTACGGTATCCACGGTGATGAGGCGATATCGAAGAACGTCGGTGGCCAGGCAATGGATGTATATAGATGGCTTCGATGTGGTGCTTATATTGCATCGCGCGTTTGATGGTCTTCAGCGTATCCGCAATGAATTCCACCACGTCCGTCGTCTCCGATGCGGTCACCTTGGTCAACACCTTGCCCGACCAATGGGATAAGAGCACAAAGGGCTGCTCGTGCGATTCCCACTCCTTGTCCCGCCCCTTGTAGCTCTCGTAGACGTGGGCTATTCTCCTGAACACAACGGGGTCCACTTCATATAGGAACGAACTTGCCAAAAATGACGAGGTCCACCAGCAGATCCAACGCAGACACAAAGAAGTTGTTGTTCGCTTTTCGATGTGCAGCGCAGGCTTCGACATCGCTACATCGAGTGTGTTCTTCTTCGCAGCCATCGAGACCTTCACGCACGAGCATATTGTCAGATTGACCTCCGGCGCACAAGTGACGTTCCGAGCCCAACTGCGACAGCTGAATAAACAAAAGCGACCGAGCGGAGCGTCAAAAGAATGTATTTCATTTGCATATAAAAAAAAGAAAAGAAAATAACATTCCGAGCTCTCCAGACATATCAAAACCTGTCTAAACTTCTTCCTGCATGACGGAATTGTATAGATAGGCTTCGTCACATGACCTGGAGCAATGACGCGTTCAAATTCCGTGGAGGGTTGTTTGTTTTTTTTTCACCCAGATTACGAAAGCCATTCCCGAGGTGACGAGTCCGCGAGCACCGCCTGAATCGCGCGCGCGCGAAATCACGTGATAGGAAGACGAGCAACGTCACACGACCATGGTCACATGACCTGCGCAGGACATCACGTGATCTGAATGCACACACACACACACACACACACACACACACACACACACACACACACACACACACACACACACACATACACACACACACGAACAACTAACCCGACTTAAGCGGTCTCGGAAGCAATGTGCTCGTAGCTTACCACTAGGCTTATAGTTAATGGCTCCCTGTCAGGTCCAATTCGTCTAGAGTCATCAGTCAAACAGGGATGCCCCTTGTCCCCCCTTTTGTTTGCACTGTACTTAGAGCCCCTATGTCTAAGCGTACTAAACAGCCCTACTGTAGAAGGATACCGTTTCTACTCCACAGAGGTAAAAGTGTTGGCATATGCGGATGACATTGCGTTTTTCTGTAAAGACAAACGAAGTGTAGACAATGTGTTCGCTTTAGCTCAAAACTTCTGTTCCACGACTGGGGCGCTCATCAACAAGGCAAAGTGTACAGGCTCCTGGTGCGGGCAGTGGGCCACAACACCTTCACAGTACGCTGGCATTTCATGGAGCAGCATTGCCCCTCAGTACTTAGGAGCTCCCCTTAACTGTGTTAGGAACAATGGACATTATTGGACAGAAAGGGTCGAAAAGATGAAAAATCAAGCGGCAATAATGAAGGTAAATCAGTGGTCTATTTTTGGACGTGCGAAAGTCCTGTAATATCTTCTTAGCAGCAAAACTTTGGTACGCACTTCAGGTGATTTGCTGTACTAGAGGTCACATTCAGAAGTTTCACGGAGTGTTTGCAACTTTTGTATGGGGTTCCACTTGGGAACCTATGAGACGAGATAATCTGTTTCGTTCCGTTGAGCAAGGCGGTCTCGGGCTTTTACACGTCTTTTTAAAACAACTTATATCACGCTTTTTGTTCTTCAGAACTGTGTCTCATGACTTCCGTCGAACTTACATGCAGGCAGAGCTTTCAAGTGCGTTGCCGTATTTGGTAGTAACAACAGTGCCTGCGAGCACATCTCGTCCCTCGGGATACCTCGGAGAGGTAGTGAGCTCAATAGAGTTCCTTAAAGCACGTTTTTCCTTGGAATACTTATTTAAAGTGTCGCGGAAAGCTTTATATGTTGATCTCATCGATGCATTATTTCCTATACCCCCGTACCGAAGTATGTTCAGTAATGGCCCGGGACAAGACGTCCTGAAACGTGTGTGTAAGCTACATGTCTCACCGACAGCGAAGTCATTCTTTTATAAGCTCCACACTTCAGCGTTGCCGGTAAAGCCTTGGCTTCGTGAAAAAGGTATATTTGTCCCTTGGTCAGTGAACTGCCGTTTCTGCAACCAGCCTGAAACAATAGAACATTGCTTTATTTTTTGCACCGACGCCTATTTGTTTTGGGATGTCCTACAAAGGACATTGAAGAAAGATCTGAATATCTGTGCATATACGATACGGTTTTTGCCTTTAAACCCGAATGATACTTTTCCTTATGACCTGTTCACATTGATGGGACTGCATAGCCTTTGGAAAACAAGGATGATTGATAGAAATGCTGATCCTCCACGGTCTACAAAGTCAAATTTCATAGAAACTGTATCACATGTACGTAATGTGTACGATCACCTCAAGAAATGCCCAGAATGGTATACCCTTCTTGACAAATGTGTTCATCTTCCCGACTTTTAGAGATGTGACCCTATTCGAAATATGTTACCAAAGCCCTCTTTCTTCGTATTTCCCTGTGACCATTACCAGACAGTTTGAATGTAAATAAGAAATAGCCCTGTTAGAATGTGTCTTGATTGTTTCTACTGTCCTTTTTCCATGTAATAAATACAAAAAAAAATGTGCTCGTAGCTCAGGGGGTAGAGTGTCGGGCTGGTGTGCACGAAGTAGCGAGTTCGATTCCCAGCCGGCCGCGGAGCCTTTTTTATCGAATAAAAGGGGCATTTACCGCGGAGCGATTCAAATTCAAAACACGTGACCGTCATGTGACCGGAGCGCAGCGCCCTCTGTTGGATGCAGCACGAACCCTGTGCGACATCACGTGAGCGCCCTCTGTCGGACGCAGCTCGAACCCTGTGACATCACACGTGAGTCGCCCTATGCGCCGCAATTCAAGTCCTATAACGCCCTCTGTCCCTGTGACATCACGTGGTTGTTATCAGATGATGACCGCAGCTGTCAACAACTGGTCAACCACGTTTGAGGTTTGAGGTTTGAGGTCACGGTAAGTGACACGCTTCTGGCACGCGCCTCACACCTATACCGAGCACGTGACTCGAGGGCGGGACCTCGCTGAGCTCCGATTGGTCACTGGGTGGGGCTGAGGGTGGGGCCATCGATGCCACTGCCTGGCATTGGTCACTGGGATGGGAGAGAGGGAAAGGGCCCCGCCCTACTGCGCTGTGATTGGTTGGATTGGGTTTGGACCCGCCGTCCTGCGCTGTGATTGGTCGGATCGGGTTTGGCCCCGCCCTCCTGGGCTTTGAGTGACAGCTGTGCAAACTGGTACATGTTTCCTACTTCTTATGACGTCTAGAAGACAAGGTATGCGCTGTTTTTTTCTTCTAACGTCCTCAACAGTGGATGTACGGCAGTGCAAACTTGCTGAGTTTGTGTCGCCGCGTCCGTAACGGTAGCGCAACGTGTGGCGACCGCTGCAAAAAAAAAGAAAAGCCATGGCATCTAAAAAACTGACATACACACACACACCCCGTCTCTGAGACCGTGTGCGTCATGTCCGTTTTCTTATTTCTGCCTGTCTTAGGTTGGAAGGCACAAAACGAGCTGGCACGTTGAGACATGGCGCCTGGAACGCGACTCGGGCGAGGCGGGTGCGAACGCTGTCGGTTGAAGATTCCGTTTAGTTTCACGCGCATTTGATAAAAAAACACGAGCGGATCCGCTTTGCGGTTCCCAGTCGAGCGCCACCGTGAATGCAGCGTTAAAACCTGACCGTCGACTCGTGGCTGAGCTCTTAGTTCAATAAATGTCTATTAACATTTGAGGACTTCTGAGATTCAGAACTTTCTTACAGGGCCCCAAAAATTTGAAATCGCCCCTATAAGAAAAGGCGCTTTTGTGTTTTGTTTTGCAATAGACCCTTTTCAAAAGTCAATCAAGGAACATTGGCCGTCGCCATTGCCTGGACACGAAGCGGGTGATCGGATCAGAGTCCTTGCCAAATACTGACGCAGCGCTCGTTTTCAACACAAGCTGAGCACATACAGACATAAACGCGTTCTGGGATCCGGCGACAGTTAACATGCCTGGGTTCGAACAGTACGAGGGTTACCCAAAAAGTATGTCCCACACTTGGTTTCCACCGAAACTGCTTCTTCACGTGACCCTCGTGACGTCACGTGACTCTTGTGACATCAGGTGACCCCGCGCGGTGCATTATGGGACATTTCCCATCATGCACCACGCGGTTTATTACGTCGCGGCGCTGTACGCCGCGGCGCTGCGGTCGTATGGGCTAGAAGATCTGACCAGGTTCCAAACGTTCCGAAGGCCTTCGGCGAGCAGGATTGGCTTGCGGTTCGGCCGTTTGGCGGTATGGCAGCGCGAAGTGGCCCCCGTTGTGAACTGATCTTTACCTCGTGTTTGCTGTCGTTTGTGGCCAATGAAGTGTCATGCCGAATTAGTGTTTTGTCGCACAGCAAATTCAATGCGAGCCGCCCTGGCTGCCCGCTTCATCCAGCCTATCCAGCACATGCTTTAGTGGCGCCCCAGCCGTGAGCGCTCCCTGAGCTCACTACCCCTCCTCTAGTTCACGGCCGCCCAAGCCAGGACCAAGGACGTCATGAAGGAGGTTATTTCTGCTTGTTTGTGTTATTTTAATTTGCCTATAACTTAAAATAAAGCGAAATTCTAGAAAAGAAAAGTTTTATTAAGTTACTACGTTCAGTGCGCTCAGGTTCGGTGCAAATTAAAAACCGATAAAAACGTCCTTGAAGGGCCCTTTACGGGAACTTGAGTCAACACAAGAGGGAGTGGCACGAGTTACAACTGTAGCAAGGTTAGGATGGCTATAAGACCTGGGGAAAAAGGTTAGACTTTTTTGACCCTAAGGTTTATTGAGCACCTACGCAAACCTATCCTGCGAAAGAATTGGCGCGGAAAGATTAACTATGCCCGTAACCACGATCATTGCATTATCAACTGCTTGCAGCATTTCCCAGGGAATCTGCCCCTTAAATACCTTGAAAACCTTCAGGTGCTGTATTGCCCTCTCCACGTGAACCCTTGCTTGGGCGACACGCACAGTCTTCTTTGCATCAGCAGTCGAAAACTGCTGTTGGTGGCGAAGAAATGGTGGCTACACGACGCCTAGACCTAGCTTATTACATTCTGCATTGACGTGAAACCCTTCGTCCACCATTACATCGTCTCTGAACTGTTCTTACCTACTTGGAATAAGTGACTTTTCAACACAGGCCTTGTCGGAAGCTCTTCCACCAAAACCCTTACTACCAAATTTAATTAGGCCAGCTGGGGACACTCCAATCAAAAATTTTGCAGTGTAACGGCCCTTGTAATACGAGTGTGTAAAACGTCGGCACGCCAGACAGTGCGATTTCTCAATTTCTACCTCTGTGCAATCAAGTACAACTCGCACCTCGGCATAGTCCTTAAAACAGTGGGGGAGATTCTCCTTGTTCTCTTCTCAGGGTGGCCAGTACATCGCACTCTTCAGCACAGCAGCTACCAGAAGGTAGCGTCCCGTAAAAATATCAGTGTGCACCGTGGCCTCACTCACATCAAACAGAGTGCCTGTGCATTTAAAAGAAAGAAAAGTTTTGAGCCTCACAAGCACAAGAACAACACGCTCGTGTACAGACGCGTCGGCACGCATAATGTCGTAGCACTCTGCATTTCTAGGTATACTTTGTAGAAGCTGGATTGACTCCACTCCCGTGAACGCTCTGACTGCTGCATTAGTCTTCAGGAGACTAACAAGTGTCTTTTTCTCTTGCACCAAGGATCTTGTGTTCGTTTGGGCACTCTGATCTCTCGTTTGTCTGTTAAGAACACTACCGTTTTGCAGGCTCAGGAGGGCTCTCGCCACAATGAAGTCGTCGTCATGGTGGTGCGGCCCGATGTTGTCTCCAGCCACACCATCTTCCAAAGAAGTCTCCGCAGTCACCTGGAAAACGTGGCTAATTGGAACTTCGAAGTGCATTTCTCTGAACATCTATCATTTCATTTCCAATTGTAGCTTTGTTTTTTTGAGTAGCTCAATTAAGGAGAAAAACGCTGATGTGTGTAACACGTATTGTGAATGTCGAAGATCAGGGATGTTGTGTATGCCGATGTTCCCGTAAAAAAAATGAAAGCCGTTTACAACTCCCTGTAACGCCGGATTAGAGCGCAGCTCTTGAGGAGGAGGAGGGAAGGGTACTGGGGGGGTCACGTGACCTCGGGGGGGGGCAATGACCTGGGGGGGGGCCTCACGTGACCTGGGGGATCACGTGACCTGGGGGATCACGTGACGTCATCAGTGATGATGACGATGACGATGCGGATGCCGATGACGTCATCAGTGACGTCACTGATGACGTCATCAGCATCCGCATCGTCATCGTCATCATCACTGATGACGTCATCGGCATCCGCATCGTCATCGTCATCATTACTGATGACGTCACTGATGACGTCATCGTCACGTGACCCCCCAGGTCACGTGACCCCCCCCCCCCCCCCCCGAGGTCCTCCCGAAGGAACCCGAGGTCGTCCCGAAGGAACCCGAGGTCCTCCCGAAGGAACCCGAGGTCCTTCCGAGGACCTCCCGAAGGAACCCGAGGTCCTTCGGGAGGACCTCGGGTTCCTTCGGGAAAATTTACCCATAATGCACCGCGCGGTTACGCCGACGCCGACGGCGACGCCGACGGCGACGGCGACGGCGACGCCGCTCAAGCCGGAAACGGGCGCCTAAGAGCTGCGCTCTAAAAATAAAACCTACCCCAGCTGGTGGAACCTCTCCATGTGGTGAACTTGGCAGGCTCTCTGTTGCCCCGTTTGCGAAAGAACACGACGGCAATCCTGCATGTGGTGAACTTGACTAGATCTCCTTTTCATTGTTTGCGGAAGAACACGACGGCATTCCTGCGAGATAGATAGTCAGAAAATCTTCGTTTCAGTGTAACTCTTTATGATGATGCACCTAGGTGGCACAACATAGGCACAGTGTTACATTAGATTCGCATGTAAGGGGTGCACGCTATGTTTTAAGGGTGTCTACTAGCCTATAAAAACCTAGAATTATCAGATAAACGGTCAAAACATGGCTAAATCAGGGAAAATGACCAGTGAAAGAAACAATTTGAATAGGGAACACAAGTACTAACTCAGAAACCATTTCGCACTTGATGGGATGCACATGCTTTTCATGCATGAAGGATTTATTATGAGTATTGGAACACAACTGCTTCTAGTCTTCCGTACAAAGTACCCACCGGATGCGCTTCGGTCATCACGTTGCCTTCTCGGCTTCGGCGCTGGCCTGTCGTGCTGCCTCACGGGCAGGCGCAGAGAGGGCATGCTTCCACGCTTGAGCCTCTTCAAAGTCGGTGACCACACGTCTGGATCCGATTGTTGCCACAGAAGCACGACAACGATAAATGGTTTGCCACAACGTCAGGGCCCAATCAGCCTGTAGCGTTTGCAAAGATTTCAGAAGTTTCCGCGACATGTCGTGTTTTTTTGCGGTCGACGTACGACCGCAGTGTAAAAAAAATGAAAGCCGTTTACAGCTCCCTGTAACGCCGAATTGGAGCGCAGCTCTTGAGGAGGAGGAGGGAAGGGTAATCAGGGGAGGGTATACCCCTCCTCCCCTCATTCTTCAATCTACGGGGGGGGGGGGCAACGTGACCTTGGGGAGAGGGGGGTCACGTGATCTGGGGGGTCACGTGACCCCCCTCCCCCTCCTCCCCCGAGGTCACGTGACCTGGGTGAGGAGGGGGGTCACGTGATCTGGGGGGGGTGACGTGACACCCCTCCCCCTCCTCCCCCAGGTCGCGTGACCCCCTCCTCCCCCCAAGTCACGTGACCCCCCCTCCCCCTCCTCCCCGAGGTCACGTGACCCCGGGGAGGGGGGGTCACGTGACCCCCCTCCCCCTCGTCCCCCAGGTCACGTGACCCCGGGGGGGGGGGGCTCGCGCGGTGCATTATGGGATATTTCCCATAATGCACCGCGCGGTTACGCCGACGGCGACGGCGACGGCGACGCCGACGGCGACGCCGCTCAAGCCGGAAACGGGCGCCTAAGAGCTGCGCTCTAAAACCGCATGCAAGCGATTTGGTGAGCGACGAGACAAGCGACGGCGACCCGCTTCGCTGTCGCTCGGTCAGTCGCGCGACGAGGCAAGCCGCATGAAAGCGACGGAAGCAAGCGAGCTAGGCGGTGAGCGACGTTTTCTAGAAATCCAGAAACCAAGCGACGCGGCGGGCGACAGTGAGAAATCTCCGTCGCTCGTCGCAGACTCTCGTCGTTGTCGCCGTCGCTCGTCTCGTCGCTCGCTAAATTGCTTACATGCGGTTCGGAGATGTCGCGTTGACTTGCGGCCGTAGCTCGACCTCACGTAAGGATCAAATGATTCAGAAAACTCACCAGTCGTGTTCCAAAGGAAGTCGTCTTTTGTAAAATGGGAGCTGCATAGCCGCATCGTGGCCGTGACGGGCTTTCCGATCCGCAACTTTATCATCCAAGCCTTCTTCAACCGTTTGTCGAGTGGGAATGAGTGAAGGCTGATTTTTCTTTCCACAGCGCGGTTTGTACATTGGGGAACGCAGCACATACGATTGCTGTGATATTTTAATCTGATTTTGTTCGCAGCCATCGTAGAAATAAACTGGAAAAGTCCGGAAACACGCGAGCTCACAACAGACAGCACGGAAACCGACGAGCGAGGCGAGCGCGATCATCCTGGAGCTAGGGCAAGCGTTCGCCACACCGCGGCGCCACCATCGCTGAAAGTTGCGAATTAATTCCGGCTCTGATAGTGTTAAACTTGTGAATAAGGTGCGATTCTTTGTGTTCGCTCTCTCGGTTGCTTTTGAAATCAGAATGTAATAATGTAACTGCGAGCTTATCGAATGAATTCCCTGGCATGCGAACATGATTTGAAAGGGGGATTTGGGGGGATTGATTTAATATGCGCTCTGTGATTAATAAACCGCATTCGGAAAGGCGTCTATGTCTGGCCCACGTACTGCAAACAGCAAGAACTGCATTTTAAAAGGTATCTACTAAATTGTTTGTGTCGCAATTCAAGTTGCCATAATTGTTGTCGGTAAAGATATAGTTTATACTTTCTATGGAGTTTCTCGGCGTTACGTGTTGGCAGACCGCACATCTTGCCTTTCCGCATGGCCGACTCCCCGTGCTGTCAGTAACAGTTGTCTTGGACCTAACTTTGGAGTCCTTAATGTTGCGCGAGCGTCTGTATACCACACGAGGGACACTAGTAAAATCCTTTGTGAGGCGTCCATTTGTTGAAAAATATTAAAATGTTTTTTTTTTTTTTTATAATGGCGGTGACATTCGGGGATCTATTGCTGAAAACAGCACGAAGCTGGCCTGTCGGCTTGTTTCCTCCTGGGGACCGTTGTCACCTAACAAGAGGTCGCGATCAAGGACACGTGCCTTGCTAATTGCTTCATTTATGATTTTTTCTGGGTACTTCTGTTTTTTATTAAAACCTCGCGTAATTGATTAGTGTTGAAACCACGTTCGCTCTGATTCCGGTATGAACGGAATGGTATTCCTTGTGGTGTTCAAGCCACCACAATAGTCGAGTAGCTAGGATCCTCTCAAACAGCTTGCAGACATTTGCTGTCGAGAAAATAGGCTGGGGGCCCGAAAACTGGTCGGTGGCTTGCCTGATATGGGGATAGGCACCACCACCAAAGTGTTTCCACTCGGGCCGTATGGTGCCCTCGGTCCACACTTCATTCATCACCTGGAGGTGGGCCTCAATGGCTTCCCTCTCTAGGTTCTTAAACAGCTGCTACGGGATATTGTCAAATCTGGTGAACAAGTCTTCCTTTGTTTCTTCAATGGCAGCAATTAGCTCGGCTTTCTTAAACTGTTCGGCAATACTCAAAGTGCCCATTGCATCAGTAGAAGAAGGTTCGAATGGGGGTCGTTGCTTGTTTGGGAAGAAACTGACTGCCGCCTTGTTTGCAAACTCTTCTGTGGTAGTGTTGAGGGCAACCCCGATGCTCGGCTATGGGTCACCCTAATGGCAACCCCGCTCCATGACCTGGAAAGTCCGCATACGGCTTTGTTCCCAGTCCCGGAGCCAAGCTGTCGCACCAACCGTACCCGCGGCTGTGTGATAATTGCGTTTCGTGCCGTTGAGCACGCGCAGTCATATAAGGAGCATTCACTGGGCGCCATATTTGTGGGTGCTGTCTACAGCGCATGCTCAGAACGAGCCCCCATTAATAGGCTGCTAAGACCGGCCATTTTGGCGGTGTGGAATGTACGTTGCAAAAGAACCCTGGAATCTAGCCGTCAGCACGCGCTGAGTAATCGCGCACACAGCTATGGCCGCCAGTGAATACTTCCTATAGTTGATTAAGGCGCGAGTTTCGGGTTGGCAGGGGGTTACGATTAGCTTGTAGCTAGGCCTGGCGGTGCTCGGCCTGGCGCCGCTCGGCCCACAGCTTGAGTGGCAGTTTTCAAGTGTAGGCTGGTCCTCGTCTACAGTCGTGAGGATTGTAATGTCTGCGAGGATGAATTGTAGAGTCGCTATGAGGGTCGTTGTGTCGAAGGAGGAAGCGCGGTCGTCAGATCGGTCCTTGTCCCAATGGGGGATTCTCATCTTGCGATGCAGTTTCGTTAAGTGTTTCGTGTGCAGGCCATGAAGGAGATTCGGGCCCCAGTCACCATGTGAGGTCTGGTGGATGAGATCGGGTCGCTGGGATAGTTGGCACTTCGGGATGGTTAAGAAGTGTAAAGAGTCGGCAAGGACTTCATAGATTTTTGCACCTTTCTTGGAATTGTAGTGGCAGCGCCACGAGCTATGTGGGGCGTTAAAATCGTCCCCTAGAAGTATGGGAATGCTTGGATACGTGGACCTGATGCGGTGAAGCCGGCCCAGGGTGAGGGTTTGGCTTCATTTCGTGGTCTTCCATAATATGACACAAGCAGCAGGAGTGTTCAGCCCGCAACCATCCCTTGCTGCTGGTTACACCATCTCTGTAGGTCCACCGCTGTTTGAGGGACATGGTTTTTAACGAATATTGCCACATTTCCCTGTTAGTCTGAGTGAAGGCCTCCCCGCCTGTCTGGAATAGAAAAAGTGTGATAGCCAATGAAGTCTAGGAGAGCACTAAGTTTATTAGATTCCTGTAATAGAACCGCCCAAACATGAAGTTTGTCGAAAAGAATCTGTCTTGAGTTCTCCCACTTTGTTACTGAGTCCTCTGCAATTCCACTGTAGTACGACCGGTTGTTGCTGTTGAGAGTTAGCCATGGCAAAGTCAAGTCTCTATTAGTTATTTCAGGTTTTTTAAGGTGTCAAGTGCGGCTGTCTAATTTGCGGAGCAGGCGAGATTTGCGTGCCTGCAGGTGGTGGCGTAGCTGCGCGTTCCTTACGGCGATCCACAAAGCGCGCCTTTTTTGGCGTAAAACTCCAATCTGGCGCGACACCTGCGCTATTGGTGTGTCCAGGACTCCAGGTCCTCCTGTGTAACAGCGATTACGGTTAGCTCCGTGGGATTCCCGCCGCTGCGCTGTGCCGTTTGGTGACCTATGTTACCAGGGGGGCTATGTTGCACGTTTTAGACTCCCAGGAGACTAGGGAGAAGGAAGTGACGTAGGTTTGAATGAACGTATCTTAGCAGATACCGTCGTCAGCGACTCCACCAATCAACAACCAAAGAGCGTTGTTGACATCACTTCCTTCTCCCTAGTCTCCTGGGAGTCCAAAACGTGCAACATAGCCCCCAGGTCTTCTCAAGGCGGCGGCATACGAGGGACCCGTCAATGCGGTGTCCCCTGCCTCCTCAGGTGCATGTTTTCCGTGGATTCTAATGTATGGAAGCTGTTGTCGACCATAAGTGGCGCAGCAGAGGTGGCTGGGACGCAGCCTCGCGCAAGGGCTTAGGTCTTTTGCTTAGTCGGGCAAGATATACTTTCGTGTTCATCTGTTTTTCAGACACTGCATCGGTAGCGCGGCTGGCCCTCTGGTGTTGCTGTTTGAGGGTCAACGATTTCTTTTTGGGCAATATATTTGCAGGTGCCTGCTATAAAGTGGACACGACCGACCCGTGTAGCAGCGTGATGACAACTGAAGGTTTATTGCCAGAAAGGAAGGCTTGAATAAAAGAAGAAGAAAACAAAATGGAAAGAAACACCGACACGTGCGAGCGGTGCTGACAATGCTCGGGCCATCAGGGATTGGTGTTCCGAATGCAGGGATTGGTGTTCTGTGCGCCGCACGTGCTGACTTTAGCCGTAGTAATTTTTCTAAAGCAAATACGTAAAAAAATGTCATCTTGCACGCGTTTTCGTCAACGCTTTATTTTGATTATTTACTTCAAATCTTTTATACGGGGAAGGCGTGCGCATGTTGCGCGTGAACCACCGATCCCTGCATTCTCCTTGATGCTTGGGTAATATAGCAATAGGTCTATTAAGGCCGGTTCCCACATGCGGCGAAGCGCTAAAGGCCGGTTCCCACATGCAGCGAAGCGCTAATGTAGCGCTTCTCACGTGTCGTCAGCTACTTATCATCTGCCATGAGTAACAGTTTTGACGGTGCGATACAATGCTGGTAAACGCTCCCGTCAGCACGCGCTTAGCGCGAGGTAAGCGCTATGCTCGTAGCGCTCCGCTACATGTGTGAAGAGGCCGTAAAGGCCTGTTCACACATGCAGCGGAGCGCTACAAGCATAGCGCTAACCTCGCGCTAAGCGCGTGCTGACCGGAGCGTTCACCAGCTTTGTATCGCACCGTCGAAACTGTTGCTCGTGGCAGGCGATAAGCAGCTGACGGCACGTGAGAAGCGCTACATGAGCGCTTCGCTCCATGTGAGAACCGGCCTTCACTCTGTTGCCGCGTTGTCACTTCCCAACACTCCTTTCCCCCTATAAAAAAGTGAAAGCCGTTTACAACTTGCAGTAACGCCGAATTGGAGCGCAGCTCTTGAGGAGGAGGAGGGAAGGGTACTCAGGGGAGGGTATGCCCCTTCTCCTCCTTCTCCCCTCATTCTTCAATCTCCTCCGGGGGGGGGGGGGGCACGTGACCTCGGGGGGGTCACGAGACCTCGGTGTGTGGGGGGGGTCACGTGACCTCGGGGGGGGGGGGGGGGAAAGCGCGGTGCATTATGGGAAATGTCCCATAATGCCCCGCGCGAGCCCCCCTCCCCGGGGGTCACGTGCCCTGGGGGGTCACGTGATCTCGGGGGCTCACGTGACCCGGGGGGGGGGGGGCTCGCGCGGTGCATTATGGGACATTTCCTATAATGCACCGCGCAGTTACGCCGACGACGACGCCGACGGCGACGCCGACGCCGCTCAAGCCGGAAACGGGCGCCTAAGTGCTGCGCTCTAAAAAGACGAACACGTGGACGCCAATCTCGGCGTGATCTTCTCGCAGGTCTGAGTGGATCTCCGCTTCCTTGCCGAGAGGTGACGGCCGGCTGTGGTGGCTGGGGTTTCGGCAACGCAGCAGCAGCATCTGTTGTCACGTCCACCTAGGGGTGTCCGTGTCCGGTCTTCTGAGTTGGTGTCGCGGGGACGACTTTGTTCTGCGTGGCGGCATTGCCGACCCTCGGGCGAACTGATTTGCACCATACGATGTCCACTGGTTGCTTCTACCGTGCCGGGAAGTCACTTGACTCCTGAGCTGTGGTTCTTGAACCACACTGTCTGTCCACGAATGAAGAGGTTAGTTGTGGCCTCCTGAGTGTTTGGTGTAGCCCAGTAATTTTTGTGATGGGGTCCTTCCCGTCTTTTCCTGGCGTTCTGCGGTGGCTGTGTAAGAAACGAGCTAATCTTGAATGCATGCTGCCCTTTTTCAACTTCTTGAGGCCCTCTGACGTTTCTCACGGCTCTCTCAGCCAAACCATTCAACCGGGAAAAATAAGGGGCCGTGTGCATATGCAGGACGTTGTTGCGCGAACAAAAGTCCTGAAACTCAGCACTAACAAACTCAGGACCATTATCCGAAACTACGGTCCGGGGCAGTCTGAAACGGGCAAATATTGTGTCAAGGCCTGTATTAGACTCCGCTGTGGCCGTCTTTAACGGCGCCACCTCTAGCCACTTGCTGTGCGAATCTACGACTACGAGTAGGGATGCCGCGAACTTTTTTCGAACCGCGAGGGTTTGATGATCGAATCAAGTGGTTCGAAAGGTTCGAAAGATTGCGAATTTTTGAACTTTCCATGTGGAGAAATTCGTCGGAAGTCCCATTTTCGAACTTGTTAAACTAAGAAGTTCGACGCTTTTCAAAATTTTGAACTTATTACGCTGCAAACTTCGATGCTTGTCGAACTTTAGAACTTGATAGACTAAAATATTCGATGATTTTCGAACTTTTGAACTTCTTGCAATAAAACGTTCGAAGCTTTTCGAACTTTCGAACTTCCGACGCTGAGAAATTCGATAATTTTCGAGCTTGCGTACTTATTAATCCAAAGAATTCGAAAATTGTCGAACTTTCGATTCCTGAAAAGTAAAATGTTCGACGAACTTCGAATTTTTAGGGTAAAAGTTCAAAATTCCTCGAACTTCGAAAGATGGGCGGGCGGTTTCATTTGGACTCAAGCAGTTAGGTACATTCGTAATTTTTTTTCTCGCATTTTTACATGCGGTGCCGCATTCCTTGCGAAAGGCATTGCCCTTTATTTCAATCATCTGGCATGTTTGGTTTTAAAGAAATAGATTCCCGAAGGAGCGAGGAACGACGACGGCTTTTTGACAATTGTCGTTTGTGCCATATCTGAAGCGCGCTATAGCCGAATATATTTATGGTAGAGATGTTAAACTTTTTGAGAATGATCCATGTATAGCCTAGGTAAGTGTAGTCTTAAGATATGATTATTGTTGTTCAAGACGAGTTTCAAAGAAATATCCAAACATGTATCTACGGGCAATTATGCCCTAAACTTGGTAATTTGTTTCGTCGAAATTGTTTGAGGTATCGCATTTAAATTAACACCACAGACAGTACATATCATTACCATCTGCAGAATACAAATTAATGTATATATTGTTCTTTGCACGTTGAGGAATAAATTAACTCAGTGAAAAATATTTCTAATATTGTTCAAATTCGGCACGTCATAAAAAGAAATTATTATTTTTAACTGTTTGGTGGAAACAGCGCAAAAAAGACGTAGGACGAGGTCGAAGAAACACACAGCGACCTGTCTGTTTGTTTCTTCGACCTCGACCTTTGTCTTTTTGGCGCTGTTCCCACCAAACAGTATGTACCACCAACTAGATCAACTACATGCCTTGCTATTTTTTTTTTCATTTTACGTTTTTGAGACGTGTGTCTTTTAGCCTGTACACATCTTGGTAGAAGAAACTTGTTTTGTAGTTCTGAGCCTCTGAATGTGCACTTCCGGCGGTTTCTTGATAGTTTTTTTTCTCTCCAGCTTTTTATTTTTTTGCATTTATTGTTATGTTTATTTATTTACTATCTTTTACTAATGGCACAGTTATTTAGGTCGAAAAGACATAGCTTTGAACTTCCGAACCATCGAGCATGTGACGAATAGTGCCTTCTGACAACGAGTTTCTAACAATGAGCATCTACGCAATCCTTTATGCAGTGAAAGCGACACTAGATATACATATGCATAAATAATTTCAGATTAAAATAAGCTCGACCATGCCCTCTTTCCCCGTATTGTTTTCTTTAACAGTCCGAAATATCTGGGGGGGGGGGGGGGAGACTGGAGCCCCCCCACCCCCCCCCCCCCCTCCCCGTTTTTCCTCCTCCGACGCTACTGGTATGGTAGAACGCTCCTCGACCTCCAGTTGTGTCAGCTTCTCTGCTTTTTGCTCGGCATTTCTTCCGTCTCGGAAAATAAAACTCCAAAGCAATTACAAACTAAAAAAAATTTCCAAGGTGCAGGCGAGCTGGTGTATGTTGATCATGATGCAAAATCCCGAACCTGGGAATGAAATTCGAAAAAAATAGTGTAAGAAGAAAGAAAAAAGGGGACAGGACAGCGTCTCAAACTCAGCTGAGTTGAGTTTGAGACGTTGTCCTGAGCTGAGTTTTCAGCTCAGTTGAGTTTGAGACGTTGTCCTGAGCTGAGTTTGAGACGTTGTCCTCTCCCCTTTTTTCTGTCTTCTTACACTTTTTCCTTCAAATTTCATTCCCAGAGCTGAGTATGAGGCGTTGTCCTGTCCCCTTTTTTCTGTCTTCTTACACTTTTTCTTTCAAATTTCATTCCCAGTATTAGGATTTTGCATAATGTACAAACTAAACTTACTATATGCCAGCGTCACTCGGGCGGCGTTCGAGCGGATTACTACCAGCGTGCAAGGGGGTAGGGAGGCAGTTTGCCAGATCGCTTCAAGGTTTTTCTAAGCCTCAACCCTCTGCCTGCCCCTGGCGTTTCGAACTGGATGAGTATCGTTAAAAAGTGCGTTCGTGTGATCACTAGTGCGTGATGCACGTTAAAGACCCCCCCCCCCCCCCCCGGGCTATCAGTCACAATTAATGATCTGCTGACGTCACTTTGCACTGGCAAATAATCCAGCACATCCGGGACACTCGTCGTCTCATTTAATTGCCTTACCAACTTCGCGCAGTCTAAATATCACACCCGAACATTTCTAAACCTGATCTCGTGAAAACCAGCGAGGCGTGAAAACGTCATTTGAAACTGAAACTGTGGCGGAACATAAAAACCGGACTTCGAACTTTGCGCACTTGGACTTGAAAGAAACTCGAAACCTAAGTTTTTTTTTTTTCGAATTTAGCCCTAAAAGAGAGTCGAAACCTTCGAACTTGTCAAACTTCATGTAGAAAGAAATTTGTAATCTTCGAATATATGGAACTTTATGTCTATAAGAATTCTAAACGTTCGATTTTTCAAATTTCAGATCGAAAGAAATTTGAAACATTCGAATCTCACGAATTTCAAGTTAGGAAAGTACGAAATCTTCAAATTTCTAGAACCTCAAGTAAAAAATATTCGAAATAATCGAACCCGAACTTTTAGAAACCGTGAAAGCTTCCAACTTTTCGAATTCGAAACTCCACAATTTTTTTAAAATTGCAAAGTTTTCGAATTCGAATCTTCGTACGGTCGAAAATATCGAAACCTTTCGCATTCGAACATCAGTTCGGTTCGAAAATATCGAAACCTTTCGAATTAGAACCTAGGGTTGTTCGCGGCATCCCTAACTATGAGTAACATGCAGCCGTTTACTGGGCCTGCAAAGTCGATGTGAATTCGAGACCACTTTTCTTTCGTCTACTTGTTCAATGTCTTCGTCTAGGCCGGATACCAGAGCAAGGTTCTCGCGACTGCTTTCATTCCCGATGCGTCAACATCGGTGTCATGTTGAACTTCAACAATCTCTCACGTGCGCGTTCGGCGATCACCACCCTCTGCCCCCAGTAAACTCACCCGTGGGCCACCGTCAAGTTGTCTCTTAGATTGTAAAACGGCCTTAGCTGGTTGCTGATCCTGTTCTTGTTCCTTGGCCAGCCATTCAGGATAAAACTCAGCACCTGACAAAGAATGGGGCCTACGGTAGTCAATCGCCGGACTACTGTGGAAGGAATAAAAGAGTCATCCAAGGCCTCCATGACAAGAACATACTCCTGCAAGTCTTCAGAAGACGCTTCTTTTGCTGGTTGTGGCAATCTGCTGAGGGTATCCGCATTTTGGTTCAGCTCTCCTTTCCGGTACTTTATCTGATACGAGTAGGCACTTACCAGCAACGCCCAACGTTGTATTCTTGCGGCCGCCGTGTGAGCGACACCTGGAGTTTGATGAAAAATGCATAGCAGAGTTTGTGGTCTGTCACCAAAGTAAATGCACGGCCCCACAAGTATTCTATGAACTTTGTGACCCCGAATACGAGAGCCAATCCCTCTTTTTCTAGGTGCGCGTAACTCCGCTCTGCCTTCGACAAGATACGTGAGCGAAACCCAACCGGTAGATAGTCATTACCATCCTTGACTGATAGCACCGCGCCGATGCCATACGGGGATGTGTCAAATTCTAATCGATGGGGCTTCGGCGGGTCGAAATGTGCTAGAATCTGCGACTGCTTCAACTTGAGCTTACTTTGTTCAAAAGCTTCTCCTGGGTCTTTGGACCAGTGCTATTTGTGTCCCTTGTTAAGTAGTTCGTACAGAGGGGACAGCAGGGTTGCCATGTTTGGTCTTAACTTGTTATAGTACGTAATCAAGCCGAGGTAGGAGCGAAGTTCTGTCACGTCCGTTGGTCGCTGTGCCTTTAGGACTGCGTCTAAGTTGTCGTCTTTAGGGTGGAGTCCACGGGCGTCTAATCTATGGCCGAGGTAATTGACTTCCGATTGACGAAACTTGCACTTGCCTTTGTTCAACTTGACGTCATTCTGCCGCAATTGCTGAAGGACTATTTGAAGCGTGGAGTGACCCTCCTTCTTTGCAACCAGAATGTCGTCGAAGTACACTTGTATCCCCGGTAGATCCTTCAATAGGAACTCGATCCTCCGCTGGAAAATAGCCAGTGCCGATGCGATCCCGAACGGCAGCCTATTGTAGGAAAATAGACCCTTGTGAGTGTTAATGACAAACATTTGATGGGAGTCCTCGTGCAGGCAAGCCTGGTTGTAGGTGTTGTAGGCGTCCCAGGCAGCACACCAATGTTGGTCCGGCATTGGCCTAACATTGGCTAACACCGGCCTCAATATTGGACAATATTGGAAGCGCTACCCCATCCAACGTTGGCCCAGTCATTGGTGCCAATGTTGGGCCACTGTTCAGCCATGGTTCCAGCCAATGTCGGCCCATCGTTGGGCCATTGCTAAACCATGGTTCCAGCCAATGGTGGTCCCACATTGGCAAAGACCGGCGTAATATTGGACAATACTGGAAGTGCGACCCGATCCAATGTTGGCCGTCGTTTGTGCTGACTTTTGGCCATCGTTGCACTCGCCCAGCTGTTTGCAAGTGCTCTCACCAAGTTGTTTGCAAAAAGAAAGGTACGCAGACACAAGGAATATTTTTGAAATCTCCTAAAAGTTTATTGCACACAGCGTATTCTGCAGACAAGTACAAACTAAGCAATTTGTAATATGTGAAGAGGTACTACTCAGCTGTTATACAACTGAGAAGATTGCAAAGCAAACAACAACCGGGGTAATTGTTGGGTAGTTTCCAGTCTCCCGACAGCTGGCAGACTTTTTCCCCGAAATTCTACCGTTAGTCGCCCCTCATTGGCGGTGCAATCAGTTCATCGAACGACATTTCATCGACAGATCGCTTCATCAACACGCGATGTTTCATAAAAAAAAACTGAGAATAGCATTTTGTTTTCCTGTTGCAAAGAATTGTTGCAGACTTACCATGAGGAGGCGTGAAAGGGTGGGCTGGTTCAGTGAGCACGCGCCTCAGGAATACACGCGCTTTGAAATGCCCCTACATCGTGAAATTCGTGTAACGAATGTCGAGGAAACGTTGCGCCTCAGGAATACACGCCCGACAAAATGCCCCTACAGCGTGAAATTCGCGCAACGAATGTCGATGAAGCGTGAATGTCGACGCAACGTGTAATCACGAAAAGGTGGCCACGAAACGTGTTTTCGCGAAACGCAGGGTGAATAAGGACGTCAGTATTCTACCTGCAGTTGTGACATAATTTCAGGCAGATAATGGCAGGCGACTGTCGGTAAGATTGCAGGAAAATTATTCTCCCGGCTGCCAGGAGATAGGCACTCCCTATAGTTCTAGACGTTATCCGGAAGAGTATACCCGTAGAAGAACAGACAATGATCCCCAAATAGGGTACAGCGCACTTACGTTGAAAATACCGGACTTGAAAAATGTAATCCGAGGTAGATGTCGACACGTGCACTGCAGACCAACCACACAAACACAAGAACTTGAAGGAAGTGATCCGTGAAGATTCAACCCGATGTAGCACGCGCTGCCGTTTGCCGAAGCGAACACTAAACGGTTCACAAAAATGTCTTGCGCTTCTTTGAAGAAATCGATACGGGTAAGACTTTTCGAGCGAGATACCATTTACCGCAGAAGCGAAATGCAGAGCAGGCCCGCAGGCCGCATCACACGCGTAACTAGGTCCGGTCTTCGCAGGCATTCTGGGTTTGTCAACTGCTAATGCGCCCTCCGTCAAACCACGTGATCACGCTTCTGCCGTTTCCCGCGCCCAGAGAGCGGATTCAAACGATAAGAGAGAGAAAACGAGCGAAGGAGTAGAAAGGAAGCAGGCCAGAACAGGGGTGCGCTTACAAAGGCTAATCTTCTGGGGCATCTCAACAATGAACACAGCCATACGATTTGTCACTTGTACCCAAAGTTGATAGTGCAGTGGATGTTATGCGTGGCCTTGGGCTGGCAGGTTCCGTGCTCTGCCTTATCACCAGCTTCGAGACTGTAGTCACGTGACCCTAACCGGAGACACGATTGGCCTGACACACACATAGCGTCTACCCTGCTGTCAATACCGATTGAACGAGACAGCTCTTTGAAGGCCAGCTTTTGAACTTCTAAAGAAGCTGTCGAGCCCAAAAGTTATTCTAAACGGGGTAAGTTTGAAGACACTATGTTTTTGCGTGGTACAGCCCCCATTAATATTTAGAATAAAGAACTTAGCGCTACTTTTTTTGCGCACGATGTCCACAAATAAATAAATAAATATATATCTACTTTTATCAATAAATTTAAAAATATTTGTACACTGTTAGGTTCGCGTTTTTAAACTTGAAAGTTTTTCACGAACGAGTAACACATAAAAGACACCACGGACAGCAGATCGTCCGACTTTCAACACACGATGAATCGCTGACGCTCGCAGACAGAAGGTTGCGATGCTGCGCGGACGGTTTTTGAAAGATGCTGCGTAGGGTATACGCCGGGCGCAACGGCTTCACGACCGTTCGAAGGGCAGAGGATTCGCGACGACAAAGTGGCGTCTTGCAACTTCAGTGAGCTAACGGGGCTCGAGAGTTGCACGCTCCCATTTCCGCAGCGCGAGCGCGGCCGGCCACATCGAGGCGCAGTATGTTCTCACGTCACGATTGCTACGTCGTTGCTCTGCCTACACTGATGAGATCAGCACTGACAGTCGAAGCAGCCCTCTCGAGACTTCACTCGAGTCCAATAGACGACTTTCTAGCGCTATAGACTCTCGTAAAACTGAGAGTAGAAGTCACCTCGGTTGCGGCGTAAGCGGCGGCTTTATGTTTGTAGACGCGTGCGTCGACAATGACAAAATAGGCACAGAAACATCAAATATAAAAAATAGAGCACGCAGAAAGAAATACAAACATGGCAGGGGCGCGGGCGAAGTAGAAGACGTTAACGCTACGTAATTGTGAAGAATCGTGTGTATCAGGCACGTGAATTAAGAAAGACGAGACCGTTTGAAGTAAAAAACAGCGTTATATTAGAAAACAATATGCCAAGATGAAAACACCCTAATTAAATTTACACACAAAAAGCTACGAATGGTATGACTTTGGGGAAATCGTTACAGGAACGCACGTCCGACAGATTGTTCTCGCAATGTCGGCACACTGCTTCAATGCTTCTCACTAAGGGCAACCGGAAAGTTCGCTGTAACACCTTAACGCTTTCTTGTTTCGTGGCGCTGGGTCTTGGGAGGTTTTGTGCGCTGGAGCGGCGACAAAGAACGTACCGGCAAGCCCAGGGTTCAGCTTGAAGCCGGTGGGTCGGCGGCGGCGTTGGCACGGCGTTGGCACGGCGTCGGCGTCTGGGGTGGCGTGTTGGAATGGACTGGGCCGCTGTGGTCTTGACGCGTGCTCCGCAACACGTGCACCTGCTTTCAACTGGGGTGAAGGCTTCGTGGGAGCTGGAGGTCAGGCCAGGTGGAAGCCTTGAAGAACCCGGGTCTGGACGCCCGGCGGTTCCCTTCCACACGCTGGTCTGCCCGCTCGAACACACTCCATTTTCTGTTCTCCGCCTTCCTTCTCTTTTTTTCTTTCTCGATGCAGGGCGCGTGGCACGCGCCACGAGGATGACGCGCGCGCACACACACACAGTTCGTCGCGTGCACAACGCGGCAGGAAGATGACCCGGCACGCGCACATACACACCGTCGAAATCCGCGCACGTTACAGTAATACATATACATACAAAATACACTGAAAAAGACAAAAATAATTAAATCTAAAAAACGCAATCAAGTTGTCAACGCCGAGGTAAGGCAATGCGAAGGGAGAGCAGCCGGCGAAAAAAACTGCAATAGTCCTATAGGCAGCTAAGGATTTATTTGTGATCGCGGTTACAAAGCACCGGCGACGCATGAAGTTGGCTAAATAAAATTCTCTCCCCGAGCGAGCGCATGAATGACTTCTTTCCACTTCCCTACCTCTGCAATGCAAAAAAGAGGGTCGCGGGTCTATAGCCTAGGCGACACAAATATCGATAAGCGATTGGCTATGGCTGTAGAATATTGACCAGCTTATACCAAGACATCACCAATGTTGGAAAACTCTAGGCTTTGACAGTTTAATATTAACCAGCTTAAGCCAGCGTATATTCAATATCGGAAAGCCATTGGCTCTGACAGTCCAATATTGTACAGGCTATGCCGGCGTATATCCAATATTGGAAAGCTATTGGCTTTGACAGTCCAATATTGGACAGCTTATGCCGACGTATATCCAATATTGGAAAGCTATTGGCTTTGACAGTCCAATATTGGACAGCTTATGCCGGCGTATATCCAATATTGGAAAGCTATTGGCTTTGACAGTCCAATATTGGACAGCTTATGCCGGCGTATATCCAATATTGGAAAGCTATTGGCTTTGACAGTCCAATATTGTACAGGTTATGCCGGCGTATATCCAATATTGGAAAGCTATTGGCTTTGACAGTCCAATGTTGACCAGCCTATGCCAACGTATCACCAATATTGGAAAACCATTGGCTTTGGTAGTCCAATATTGTCCAATGTGATTCCAATATTGGAAAACATATGGCTCTGTTGGGCCATTGTTGGGCCATTCTTTGCCACTTCAAACCCAATGTTGGCCCAATACTGTGTGCTGCCTGGGGTTGCTCAAATCGAGGGTACTGAACACTTCCCCAGCATTGAGAGACGCGAAGATGTCGTCGATTACAGGGAGTCGGTATTTCTCAGTTTGGCAGGCTGCGTTTAGTGTCAGCTTGAAATCTCCACAAATTCTAATGTTCCCGTTCTTTTTTACCATTGGAACAACCGGAGTAGCCCACTCGGCTTGTGTCCCCGCCGATAACACTCCTTCAGCCACTAAGTGACCTAGCTCTTCTGTCACCTTTGTTCTCAAGGCGTATGGAACGGGCCTTGCTTTCACAAATCTAGGAACGGCGTCAGGGTGGAAGAGCAACTTAACTGGAAGTTCCTCCAGCAACCCCAAGCCTGCACTATCAAGAAAAAAGGGTGTAAAAGGGTGTGTCGATGCACCCTTTGTCCCATATAATACACCTAAAACTTCATTTCGACGTACAGAGCCCTATAGTCGAACAGACAGCCCCAAATTTTACGAGGGGCTTGATAACGGTGCGACATAACTTTTTAAATAGCTAAAGTACGTATCAAAGACCACATAAAGAAAACAACGAGTTTTTACAGTAGGGCCAAGAAAACCCCGATTATGTTTTTTGTAGTCAGTAAAACGTACATTAGCTATTTTAATAAGTTGTACCACACGGCTATCAAGTCCTTCGTAAAATTTCGGGCCTTCTGTTCGAATGTAGTGCGCTTTACGTCGAATTGAAGTTTTGGGGTGTATTATATGGGATAGAGGGTGTAACGATACACCCTTTTACACCCTTTTTTCTTGAGAGTGTGGCTTGAAGAGATCCGAGTATTCAGCCAGAATAGCTGGTAGGTCGTTTTGGCTCATTGACACTGGTCTCGATTCCTCCGGCGACGTCCCGTGTCCAAGGTCAGGCAGTGGGGCACCACAAGTTCCCATGTCACGGATTAAATCCCGGTTTCACAACGACGGTCCAGCGCAGCCCAACACGATCAGTTTATCGCCGACCGTCTTCCCTTCGTAGGTGACTTCCAAGTTCAACTCGGCAACGACAGGTAGTTTCCCCAGAAAACATGTCAGCCGAACTGCAGTCTTCTTGAGCTTCAGCCATGATTTCTTGAACCTCTCGTAAATGTCCTGTGATACGACGCTGACCGGTGAACCGGTGTAGACTTGCATGACGAGCGGTACGCCTCCCCAGACGAACTTCTGGTTTATGAGTTCCACGAACCCAACGATGTTGCCATCCGTGAATCTGCATTCTAAGGTCAGTAGTTGGCTTTCATCGGTCTCCAATGAACTCGCCAGTTCTTCCAAGGCGTTGGACGGCTTGCCGTAGCGCGCCTTGCCGCAGGTCGTTCTCGGTTCTTGTGTTTTTTGGTCAGGGAACTGTCGTGCCAAACGACCTTGCTTCCCGCAGCCGAAGCACTTGGCCGATCTGAATTTGCACGAGTTCGCTGTATGTGACCCTGCTCTACACTTTCGACAGGAACCTGGAGGACTTGTGTTCCGCCGTTGCTGAAACCTCTTGTTGGACCTCTTAACGTGACGTCTATCAGTGGTGACTGCGTTGACTTCGGTCCCCATTGTCCGTTGTAACTTCTAGGCTGCGAGGCTACTGGCGGCCGCTTCAACAGCCAAGACGATGGCTTCTGCTTCCTTCAGAGTCACCTTGCGTCGAGCTAACAATACCCAGCGCAAGTCTTCACTTCGTATTCCGCAAACTAGCCGGTCGCGTAGCATCTGATCCAGCATCGTGCCGAAATTACACTTCTCCGCTTGTCTTCGAAGCTCCACGAAGAATGTCTGCACGGTTTAATCTTCGTTTTGGTGCCTGTTGAAGAATTTGAAGCTTTCGGCGATTTAATTGGGTGCCGGTGAGAAATAGTCGCCCAGAGCCTTGACTCCTTCTTCGTACGATAGCTCGTAAACGGTGTTCGGCGCGCTGGATGCTTTCAACACTTCAATTGTCCCTCGTACTTAGAGCCGAGACAAAAAAGGCTCGCTTCTTTCAGTCACTGCGTTACCCTCGAAAAATGCTTCGATGTGAATTCGGTAGGCAGGTCACTTATCTGTTTCGTCATTGAAGTGGGGAACAACGTAGGCCATTCTGAGGTCGGTTCTGTTAGAGTTGCCTTCCTGCGTGCTACCGGAATCCGGTGACAAAGCGCCATCCTTTTGTGGATTCATACATCCCATCCTCGTCGCCACTGCTATAAAGTGGACACGACCGACCCGTGTAGCAGCATGATGACAACTGAAGGTTTATTGCCAGAAAAGAAGGCTTGAATAAAAGAAGAAAACAAATGGAAAGAAACACCGACACGTGCGAGTGATGCTGACAATGCTCCTGCCATTACTTCGCTGTCAGGAATTACTTTGTTGCCGCATCGTCACTTCCCAACAGTGCCTAATAGACCTATTGCTAAATTACCCAAGCATCAAGGAGAATGCAGGCCATAGAGTTATTATAATGTACGCTAGAGGTTCAACTGGCGCTAGTGTCTATGCGACTTCCGTGACGCAAATTGAAGCAGACAGCAACCAGTCTACTTTTGCGGTGCTCCTGTGCATTCCTATGAAAAACGCGCGTACAATTTGTCTCTTCACCGGAAAATAACACTGAACACTTTTGTTATTTGGGTCGTACCGAATAGTATGTACCTTGATTAACATTGTAAACGTGTAATTGCTTTAGTTAGCGCATTTTTTTTCATCAGTGAAGGATGTTTAACTTCGCTACATTTCAGTCCCAAACATGTGTTTGCAGTTTGTAACAA
>JABSTQ010007845.1:0-44656 GCA_013358835.2 Ixodes persulcatus
ATAGGTGAAGGGATCCATTTGGGTGCACTGAAGATTTGTGTGGGCATTTTCTTTCATTGATTCATTGGCGCGTCTCGCCGTCCTGCACCTGGTTAGCTCTAACGGGCAGGATGGACAGCTCGGCAGACTTGTCGGCTGAATCCTCCGTGTGTAGTTTAGCGTTGTCCTTGTGCTGTTTCAAGTAGGGATGCATGCGAACAGTGCGCAAAACACATGCCCCTTGCCCACGCTTCAAACTTCATTGCTGGTCGCGGCGAAATAGCCAAGTGACGTGCCGTCATGTTTGCCCTAAGAAGTTTGGAAGACACTTTGGATGATGTTGTAATATTGCGTTGTAAGTCACACAAAAGTTGCGACAATCATGTTTCGTTAATACGGATTTCTTCTCGGGTTTTATCATATGCAATTTTTTATTTTAAGTTTTGCTTTTTGAATTCGTCCTCTGATGTCTCGATCCTCCCAATAATTCAAACTTCGTGTATTGCATTGATTGTGAAAGCTGCAGTTGACACACACCCATTCGGAGCATGTCTTTATGATCCACATAGAACTCTATTACCGTTTCCTTCCTGTCTGGTGTGATTAAAAATACTTCAAGATAGGAAACAAACACAAAAAAAAATACACAGGGACAAGAAGTGGACATAAAACACTGGCGCCAGTATTTACCACCACTTATTGTCCATGTGTTTTTTGCGGCACGTGTCTACGATCATGAACCAATTGGCCCGAATTCCCATATCAATTCTTCGAGATTGTTTTAAGTCATACCTTCTCTATGTTCAAATTTGGTAAACTTCATAAGCGACAACATCTGCTTGCTTATCTTCGGTAGACCTTGTCAAAAGCCAAAATAAAAGACTGCAATGTGGCGGCAAAAACAGTGAGAGATTGATTCTCGCAGACTCGGGGGCAAAATATACTTTTGCACCATAGTGCCCCTGACAATGTTATCAGTGGCACTTACTAAACTATCAAGGTAGTGTGTAAATTAAGTGCCTGGGTGAGCAAAAATGTAGGAATTTTAAATGTGACTTTCCGCATTTAAGGCTGGTTCACACATACAGTGCAGCGCTAACTCAGCCCTGTTAAGGCAACAAGTCACTGCTACTTCCATGCTTGTATCGTGTGTTCTGAGTTGCCTACTTTCATACAAAGGACTAATGTCTTGGTTTGTAATACTGATTCAGCGCTGAGGTAGTGCTGCTCTGTGAACAGGATACCTTGCTCGGACATTGAAGTTTAGATAAGCAGATCAATGTGTAACTGTGCATCTTTTTTCTTTATAGGTTACCAGTACACCCGTGGACACGAAGGCAGTACAAGGTCCCCCATGGACACGAAGGCAGTGTACCATATACTCGAATTTCACATTTTTAATAAACTAGTTATTACTCCTTCCCACGGTTTTATGCAGGCATTTTCTGAACCCTGCATGCGTATATAGGCATACATATAAGTGACACTTGCACTTACTTTCCCCTTCCCTCAAAACAGCGGTTACATCCGGACCACATGTCATGCAACCTATTGCCGTCTTCCCTCTTAGAGCTCCCTATCTAGAAACCCATGCTAGGAGTATAATTTCTAATACATTTCATTTGAAAGTCTAGATACACTGCTTTGAGTCTGTTGAAAATCAAATGTCTTTTTCTACCGCGTTGCAATTGAGGTTTTGATGGGCCATCTGATTAAGGTATATTCCGACTAGTCGGAATATACCTAATGAGATGGCACGTCAAAACCTAAATTACAACGTGGTAGAAAAAAACATTTGATTTTCAACAGAGGCTCAAAGCAGTGTATCGAGACTTTTAAATGAAATGTATTAGAAATTCTTATGAGGTGGCATGGCAAAACCTTAATTGAAACGCGGTGGCCAATAGTTTTCGTAAACTCCTTAGGGACTCGTTACAAAAAATCAATAATTTTTCAACACAGACTCGGAACGGTGTCAATAGACTTTCAAATGATATTCATAGGAAATATATTAGAAACTTTTATGCGGTAGCTTTGTCAAAACTTCAATTGGAACGCGGTGGCCAATAGTTTTCGTAAACTCCTTACGGATTCGTTACAAAACTCATTTGCATTTCTATTGAGACTCTTAAGGATACAATGAGTAGACTCCATAGACATTCAAATGAAATTCATTAAAAATTTTTGTAAGGGGTTGTAAGTATCATGCGCACGTTATTGGGAAGCCTATGAAGAAAGAGCTCGCAGATGAGTGAATTATCCAGGTTGTCGGCTCTATTTCCTAGTAGCTGCTGCATCCGGCGAAGAAGTTGGGACGGCTTGCGGTCGCCTAGTTCTTCGGCGGTCAGCAAGTGTTGCAGCCGTTTCTGCTCTTAGGCGGTAGTACGTTGGATCAAAGCATCCCTTAGGCCATCGTAAGGATTTTCCGAAGGAGCACGAAGGAGATCTCTTACGATTGATGTGGTCACCTGGGGCAGGGCCGTCACGACATAATCCAATTTGGCTCGCTGAGAATTGATGTGGTTGTTGCGGAAAAAGGCGTCAGCGTGAAGAAACCAAAGTTCTGCGTCGTTTGTCCAAAAATTGGGCAGCTTCAGGTGTATAGCGGCAGCGAGTGAAGGAGCGGTAGCAGACCCGGCCGCTGCATCGCCATCTGATGGTTTGTGGCCATCAGAGTGGGACATGTCGGAGTCGGAGGCACGTAGTCCAAGGTGTCTGGCAGTCCGGGTCACCAATTTGTGGTCAACATACCGAGAGGCGTTTTTTGCTGACTGACACGGTTATTCTTTACATATTTCACAGATAGATATTTACAAACGGGCCAGTCCAAGATAATGTCTATGTCAGATTAGACGAGCCTGGGTTGCAGCAGGCGTATTCCATCGGAGCTCTCTGTCGCGTGTGTGCCGCTCGTGGTGCGAGGCTCCTGCCACGTTCGCTGTGTGTGCGTTGGTGCACGTTGCTCTACGGTGGAGATGGTGTCGCCCGCTTGTTCGCTACAGTATCTTCCCAACTAGGAGATAGATTTAAAAAAAAGAATTACCACAAATAGGCCGTACTAATGAGCGAATACAATATTGGCACCAGTTTTATAGTTTTTTTTTTTTTTTTTTTTTAACGATCGCGTGTATATGTGACTGTCTTAAGCTCAATCAAAAATTTATTTTCGATTAAAAAAAAAAGTTTGAGGGAATAATTTTTATGGTCGATTTTATAAAAATAATGAGTGCTGCGTAGACTATCTTTCTTAGATGGTTTAAGATTCGGGCTTTCGTTACAAGATTATTCCGAAGTACGATGTTGATGATCTATTGTAAGAATTATTGGGATGTCAATAATGCCACATGAAACCTAATACAATCGTTCTTTAAACGTATGCCGCAATTGAGAGGGGAAGCTAAAGTACAAATAGACTGACTGAAATTCGAGACCCTAACCAATGTTTATAAAAACAAAATTCCCCGACGCATCGAGACCAGCTCGGTCCCTTGGTCACGGGTGACTCTGGGTTGGACGGAGGAAGGAGCCGCTGATGAGGATCGTTGTGATAGCTACGTCCTGGTATTTCCACGAAGCAACGATGCCCTGAGGAAGAGACGCTTTGGAGAGTGCCCGGCGATCTGTTGGTTTTTACCATTTTGTTAAAACACCTGAGACTGGGTGTGAAACAACTTGAAACGACCAAAAGTAGAAGAGGCAGGGACTTGATACGTTGTCTGACTGACTTTTTTTGCTGTATCTTCCACTTTTTGTTGTTCCAAGTCTTTTTCACACCCAGCCCCAGGTGCATTAACAAAATGGTCAACTTACACCAGCTCGCCTGCACCCTCACTTTGTTCTCGGGCCTGTTGATGTTATCGTTTCTTGTCTGAATGTACCAGGATTGTAGGTGCAGACATTGACGGCAGCGTCGTTCCATGCCCATGATCTCGGTTTTGTCGAAGGGCACGCCATGGCCCAGTTTCGCTGTGGGTTCAGCAAGGGCACTGGCTTGTGATCATTCTTCACGTCGTATTTGTGGCGGCGGATGCGTTCCGGAAACTTCTTTGCTTCCCCACGTAGGCAGCAGGGCAGTCCGCGCACGGGATGCGATAGAAGCGGCCTTGGGACTTCTTTCCCGGGCTGTCTTTGGGAAGAGGAAGTATGTGACGGATGGCGGACACTGGTTTGTGAGTGACCGCGATCCCATGTTTTCGAAGGACACGCCCTATGGTCTCGCTGACGTTCCTCACGTAGGACAGGCTTAGACGGCTCGAAGTAGTCGGGACCTTGGAGAGACGGGGACGCGCAGCTTCTTTTGAAGACTCGGTTAATGGATATTAATAACTGTCCTATGGAGCGAAGCCGGCGTTGTCTGTAGCAGCGAAAAACGGCACCTCAATTCGCGTGGGCTGAGCGAAACGGCACCGAAGTTCCCAGTGACTGCGACGCGTCATGTGTCTCCATAGCTACGGAGTCATCGTTGCTAAGGGGCCACCCGAACCAACGAAAAGGGGGGACGCGTGTATACACTGGCCTAACGTTAGGCCTAACGTTACGCTTTGAGGTCTAACGTCGTCAACCGGTATTCGTAGCTACGGCGATGAAGATAATGAGAGGACACGTGATTTCAGCTACACGTGATTTCAAATACTTTTTTAAGTATCTTAGTTTTTGCAAATACTTTTGATCGAGAGTATTTGATACTCTATTTTAATTACATTTCTGAGTATCTTGTACTCATATCTCAAATACATTTTTGACATTCCGCCATTTGCCGAGTTTTTCTTTGTGAAGTGGCGTGGGCGTGGCACGAGCAAACATGAACATCCTTTCGAGCAACCAAATCCTGTTGCTAGCTCCGATTAGCTATGGTGACTTTGGTTGACCTCGTAAAAAAAACAAAAAAAAACAGCACTATTTTGCCGATTGTGACTCATGTTTCAGCCCAAAGTTCGTAAAATGAAGGTTTTCCCCTCGCCTTCCCGAAAGCGCCTTTTGTTTCCTAGGGTTTCCCCCGAAAAATCCTTAAACAAAAAGGGCGGTTTTACGGAAGTTAGGATTGCCAGAGTGAGGCGCAACGCAGACCGGGTAACGACCTACGACAACAAAACAGACTTGAGTGTCAAGAAAATAACAAATAGAAAAAAAAGAGAAGTGGACAGAAAAAAAATACATTTTTGTTTTTGTTGTTGTATATTTGACCACCCTACGGCAAAACGTCCAGGTTTTCTTTTGTTTATTTTCCTTTTGTCGTCAGTCCGTCACTTATTGCTCTCGCGAACACTGTCTGTAAGCGAACATTGATAAGCAGAGAGCAGGACAGGAAACGAACTAAAAGCTGGATGACCTCTCCTAACAAAGCGCCCCCCCTCCCAACTCTGAGTGCCTTTCTGAACGCAACCTACTTGAAGAAGGTGCGACCACTGCCGTGGCTATTATGTGGGTTCTCTTTGTTATCCATTCACTCATATCCGTATCCCAAGTTCTTTTATATTGAACTCCCCATATAGGGAATATGGATTGTAGTTAAACAACGCGTCAAAGATGCGTCGCAGGACGTGATATTTTCAGCGATGTCACTATAGCTGAAGTGATCTCTTTATTTCTGTCCCAGAAATGTTTTCTAACATGCACCAGTGATATTGGCGACGTGCGCGACTGAAAGCGTCGCTGTGGTCGGCCTTCCACGATTGGCCGAACGCTGACTATGACGTCGGAAAGGGGATTATGGGGATTATCATCGACGGAAATAAGAGGAATGAAAGAACTTTAATTTTGACGGTGTTGGCAGTGTTCCTTTGAGAGCGCAATGATTTCAAGCTTCCACCATGCTATTTACAAACACCATCGAACTTGATGTTTGCAAGGTAATGACGTCACAAGGGGGAACCATAGGAGGGCGCCACCAAAACATCTCGCCGCTAATTGCCACGCGCGTCGCCGAGCGAGCGCGAGGCCAAATGGTTGCCGCGCTTGGCTCTCGTGCGGAGCCTCCGGGTTCGATTCCAGGGAGCGGACTCCTCCTTCGCTTATTATTTCAGCTTGACAGTCTCGTAAGTTCGAGAACCTTGTCGTGTTATCGAGTTACAAATGTTCTACGCCGAATGTTTCAGAAACCCACGCGGCTACAAAAGGTGCTCCGCGTGGCGGTAGCGAAAGCTTGCGCTGGTAACCTCCTTGGCTCGATCCCCACTGCCCCCGCCCGTTTCGATCTGGATGAGTTTCATACCCGCACGCGTTCGTGTAATCATTACTGCGTGATGCACATTAAAAACCCCAGGTGTGCGGTTGTACTGCACTGGCTAAATTTCTCATCGACAGCTAAGCGACCGGTCACCCATTGAGGCGTACCAACATCAAGGCTGCATAAACATACAAAAGCAAGCCATTTTTTTTTTCTGGTTGGAGTCAGTTTCGTTCCAGCGCTCAATTCTGCTGTTTCGCCGACATCGACGCCTGCGACGTTAGCCTTTCTCTATATTGTTTTGGGCACAAGTTCGCCCTATTAAAGATTTAGTTTCTTCAGTTATTCGCCACCTCATCATTTGTCATTCGTGACAATATCCTGTTCCTTATAGTTGGACTGCATAAAATAGCCCTACGATGTTTTTTTGTTTTTTTATTTTTGCCGTTTTTGTTGTTGCGCGCAAATAAACCAGATTTACGCAACTGTTTAATTGTCGTTGTCCCCGATGTCAATTCTAATTACGCAATGCGGAAGTATCTTCAAAAGCAATTGAATTACATTTCTAAGTATTTGTACTCTACTCAAGATACTTTACAGTGAAATTAACTTGAGTAGTATTTTAAATGCTTTATATGAAGCAGGTATTCAGTAACTTAACTTAAATACTTTTATCTCAAGTATTTTGTCCAACACTGGCTTAGATCCGCACTCCCGTCGCTGCCTCACCGATCTGGGCAGCAATCAGCAGCGAGCCAGTGCGGTCTGCGCGCGGCGCACCGCCGCACTCCCCGCCGGCGCTGCGGCACACTGCAGCGTTCAATTGGACATCAGTGCTTTCGCGTTCTCAACTCATAAAAAGTATTCAGGTGTCCTCGGATACATTTTTTTTTTTTGTGTAGCCTTTGTTTTAAAGGTCGGCCTTGATCTTGTGGATCTCTTCTCAGAGAGACTCCGCCGTCGAGCGCACGGACATGGCACGTCTAAACATCGCAGTAGCCATCCACATCTTGTGGGTTGTGGGATGGTAAAAGTCAAAGTGTAAGTACCCACCGGTATGTGTAGGCATCCTGTGCAGCGAGAAGGTCAGTATGTCTGAAGTCTTCACACTGACATCCAAAAACGGAAGCGCGCCGTTTTTCTCGCGTTGCACCGTGGACTGAATAGCAGGTTCGACAAGATTTAGGCGTTAGCAAAGACGGTCGATTTAAGTCCTCTTAACGACGCAAAAGCAGTCGTCCACGTAATAAAGAAAGATCTTTGACTTTGGCTCAGAAATAAGTTAGTACCGAAGTCAACTCCTGTCCCATCGCAGCGAACAATAAATGGGAGACTGTTTACACGCGTAAACGTTTGCTTTTTTTTCCCATTTAGAAAATTGAACTGGGGTGCCTTGCACTAGACTGTATTGTGTCCTAGGCTCTAGTAAAGTATAATGGATGTTCCAACAGTAACACAAACTTTGTCTCGCTAGTGACGTAAAATCTTCGGAAATTAGGTTTCGTTGATATAAAGCTTCATTGCAGCAGGGTATGATATTCATAGCTTTCACGTGACGTCACTTCCACTATACTCGCTCGTCGGCCGCCATTACCAGGTACTGAGAAGCAGACGCGTACGCCGTCGCCGCTCGCGCGCTGCTGGACTACGACTTCGCTACGGCATCTGTATCCTGCGTATGTTACTACTTATACATGCATTCCTACCACACGAAGTTTCTACTGGAAATGCAGAATCACTGAACTGAACATGTTAATTTATAGTATCATAAAATGCAGAATGCAACCGGCAAGGCTCGTAAAGGACGGATGTTGTTGACCGCGTTCGTAGCACAGACACTGAGTAGGCACCGAGTCGAAGATCGTATCGTCCATTATAGAGTCGGACGCTCGCCTTCGCATTAAAAGACGTACCTGTTCTTTAGGCATTAAAAGTCGCGGCATCTGAGCTGTGCAAGCTCGCGCCCCCGCCGAATCATTATCAACACATTTTGGTTACGAACCCTACAGAGATAAGGAAGCCCGGCGACAAAGGTAAAAGCAAACAGAGTAGCAGCGGCTGTCCTTAAAATAGTAGAATATTTGTCATTCCCTGTAGCGCGACACTCCAAGAGACTAAAAAAGCTGCCTTAGGCGCCGCAGCAAGCGCACAGAGTACGAATGTAAGGTTTCAGCCATCCATGTATGATAGATGACGCATGTATTCCTTACGGTAATGAATCAACGACCACCGACAGGATCTTTGTCGAGGTCCTTTAAAACCTCCGGTGTATGCGAGCAAGAGCAGTTTTGCTCTCGGGCAGCAGTTTCGTGGGCTCAAACAGTCGGCTTGTCACGCCCGGCAAACAACACAGCCTTATATTTGGCATTGTGTTACTCTCCTTTGCGGAGGACTTGCTTCTGCTGCGGCAACCGGATATCGCGCACATCGGCATTACTGACCCCTCTTACCGTAAGTGCGCATAGCGTGAAAACACGAAAGAAAGAAACGCGTACCGGAAAACGATGCAGCAGCGGCCAGCCTTGCCGGTGGCGGCATGAAACAGAAACGTTGTCAGTACCTGGTGATGGTGGCGACGTATCCCATACGCTCCGGCAGCGACCTCACTGTAAACTATGTACAGGGTATGCCCCCATTTAATATAGGCTACTTTTTTTGTATTTTTCTTGAATATATAGACACTTACCGTAGACGTCAGTGGCGACTGCGCCGTATAAATAAACAAAAAATATAGAAAAACAAACGCGGCATTTGTTTTATTACAATGGTTTATATGATTTCACGTAATTAATTTTACTTGTTACGACACCAAACGAGCGACTGTTTTTATTTATCCTTATATATGTCTTTAAAAGATATTGCGGCTCACACATGTCGGCTACCGCGGATTTAAGCACGTATAATGTTTTTTTTTTTTTTTTTTAACTTGCTATAAGATACAAGCACAGGAAACACGATCGCTGGTTTCCCTTCCAAAAAACACCACATCTCTGAAATTAGTTTGTACAAAAAGCTTGTTCGGTCAATACTTTTTGAGTACTCCTTCTCTTTGGGTCGGGGTTTCTTCTCGGACTAATTTACACAATGGCCGCGAAGTGAAATCTCGCTCGGCTGGCCTCATTCTCCTCAATGATTTTTAGGGCACTTGATGGAAATTATCAAAAGGAGAAAAGTGTATCGTTAAATAATCCTAGCCGTGCGCCAAAAAGCCGGTCGTTTGCGTCTCTTGCATTACATTTATAACAGTAACCCGTCCTTAAATTGCAAATAATATAATTCCCCTCTTTGCACATGGTCTCCCGCGCAATGTCGAAGCTTAAAAACTGTAAATACTTAATCGGGTAATTATGCATTTCAATACTGATATGACCTGAAAGCGTCCTTACATAGGAGTCGCGTTCTCACTTCCTTAGTCAAATTATCGATGACAAAATGTTTAAAGTAAATTTAACAAACCATACCCATCTATAATTGCTCTTATCTCGTGGGAAATAAAGTAAATAACCAAATAAATTGTTAGGTTGTTTTGAAAAACGGAGAAAATTAATTACTTATTCTGAAACAATACGGCCAGTCATTGACAGCCATATGAATATCGAAATGCGCTTCTTATCTAGGCGTTTCCTCGGAATCCTTCACGGGATATCAAAATCGACCACCTAGGGAGCCCGATTTGTATTATCAAAACGTGCCTACTCCAGCCCGTATATGTCCCTATAGACCTTCTCAGCAATCATCACCCAAGCGAAAATAGCTGATTCACATACGACGTGGACACGTTCATCATTCATTAAAAAGAGAGCTACGGCGCACCTTCAGAACGCGTTCCACTGACCAGGAGATAAGGATGGTAGCACACAGAAAGAGAATATTGAAAAGGTCTATAGATTCATTTGTTTCTACTCCTGACCTGGCCGCGCTAGATGCACAGCACACTTAGAGGAACGGTTCGCAATACCATCGCTCGGAAGATACCCACTTAAAGACCCGGTGCTAACGTTTTCGACCATCTACCGAAGTTACAAGCGTCAACGGTCTTCGTCTGCCTCATATTCCTGCATCAAAACGAGCTGCTGTTGCGAAGACGCTAACCTACGGACCTGACCAGTGATTGGAGCTGGTAAACCTCATCTTCATTGACACCAACCGCCATCACCAATAACAAAAACATCCCGTCAGTGACGCAAATGTAATCACGTCACGGCGCCTATAATATGAGGGGTACTCGCAGACACTTGTGGAGAAATACACTGAAATCTACCATCGAACGCTCTCACCTAACCGTGTATCATTAATTAACATTTTTACAGCCCGAACACGGACTGCCGCCTGTTAGTCCACGAGCCAGACCAAGGTGCGGAATTGGTAAACTTCCTTTCAGCGTAAGAAACCAGGCAGTTCCAGCGGGATCATGACCAAATAACGCCGATGCATTACTGGAACACGCAACATCATTTTATTTCCCTTTGAACAAAACGTCGTGCCAAAGTTGTGACAAATTTTTACACCGATAGTTGCATTAGTGTTGGTCTATTTTTTTTTTCGCGCTAATAGGTCATAGCCTTGCCGTCGCACCGGTAGTCAGTTCCCGTCCACAGCACGTCACTGTTGACCACCAGGTCTTGGGAGGCACCGATATCCCACCAGTTTCCCTTAGCAATCACATGCACTTGGCCCGTGTTTGATCTTCCAAGACGCCTGAGAGTTTCTCCGATGGTGTGACCCTTCTTTATCAGGCTCTCGATTGCTGCCGTACTCATCTCCTCTTCAATCAAAATTGGCTCACTGCATGGCAACGCACAAAATTAAAGTTGTTGAAAAACACAAGTTAGTCAGGAGGCCAGCTGGTATATAAACTATCGGGTCGTTATGAATACTCAAGACCGAACAACGATTAAATAATTATTTTACGCTATGCCCGAACATGTTTGCCTTAATCTTTCTTTCCAACTCTTTTACGGAGTTGCAAACATTCGGTGTCGGAAAAAGCTGCGTGAAAATATAAAAAAAAATAATTTCGACACTACTTTTTGTTTTGCCTTTATCGAGAACACGTGGCCGTACTCCAGCTTCAGAGTTCAAACTTAGGTGTTACAATAAAACAATAAATTCATCGTTTGCAAGATCACGGTCCCCCCCCCCCCCCCCCCCCCCCCCAATAGCGTTTTTGTCTCTCTCTATTCCTCTTTCTCTCTATATTTCTCTTTCTTTCTTTTTTAAAAGACTATAAGTGTGAATAAGCAACCGTACAATGCCTAAACTCACTCTGGATGTGTGCTGCGGGTTCCACCGATCTTAATTCGTGGCAGGTCAACAGCTTCCTGAGGATTCAGGCCAAGATCGATCATAGCCAACAGCACCTGATGAAGTCAAAAGGCGCTCATTAAGTTATATCGATAATAACACAAATAAGGTGATGGGACAGTTGACCGACCTACAGGCTCCAGCGGCGGTCATCTTTGTAAGAACAAAAATATTTATATTTTATTTTGTACGAAGTATAGTTTAAAGCTGATTCATCTTTGTTTTTATCCTTGCAGGAATAACGGAAAACAAAAGTCAATAAGTCCCGAACAGGAACGTGCTAAGCGTCTGTCCGCCGAAAGGAAGCAATGCATTTTAACCCAATTGTTCTTCAAACACAAAGTTGTTTTAAACGTTGCACGGTTACAGTTCTTTATCGAAAAATCCTCGACTGGTATGAACACGTGTAATAATGAACATCTGTTCGGTGCTCTAGGCGTCTTCAGCTATATATTCTTCAAGCCTGCTTGCTGCAGCCACAAAATTTTCCCTATTTAGGAGTCAAAATTGAGGCATACTTTACTCTTGTCACTTCGTGAAGAGTTTTCACATAAAGCTAAAAAATGCAATGCACCGAATCCAAAGATGCGAGACGGAGTTGAACCGTTTTGTTTTCTTGTCACTACGGCGAAATTGCAAGCATCATGCTACTAATGAAACAAGAATGAAACGCAAGAAAAATCAAAAGGATTTTTTTTTTACGTGACAAATAAACGAGGACGTTTGGAAGTGGAGGACCGATGAATAATTTCGATCACCTGGATATCGTTTGACGTGCAACCCAAAGCTCGGTTACACTACGCCTTCTCCGCAATAAGCCTCCATCAGATTGCGAGCACCACGATCGGGATTTCAACCCGCCACCTGAAGAACCGTTGGCCGGCGCTTTGCCTTGGATTCACCGAGCCGGCAGTGAAGCGGTGAACAAAGAGCCAGGCTAAGGAAGCCATGGCCTCCGAGATCCCGAAGCGCGCGCGCGAAAAGCGTTCGCGCGCTTCGGGATCTCGGAGGCCATGAGGAAGCTAGCGGCGTTCAAGGAAACCTCGGTAGAGGCCGCCAAGAGCAACGTTATAGATTAGCTCATAGGAACCGTGCACATCTAATTCAGGCCCCGACCAGGGCGCCCCTTGCGGCAAACGGGTCCGTTGCATCGGGCAGCTTCTGCCCGTCGCCGCGTTGGCTGTGCGTTGTTGCTGGTTAATTTCTAAGATGGCTATTCCCTACCAAGAAAGCCACAACAATTGCTGCGTGGTCGGCTGCAGTAGTACGTACAAGGGCGCGCACGGCACAAAGTTCTACGGCTGCCCTTCGAAGCCGTACGAGGCGGAGTGCCGCACGACCTGGGTGCGACTTGTGCGTCGAGGCAGGTAAGTGGCGTTTCTTACCTTGCAGTTCGTATTTTGCTTTAAGCTGCTGACGAATAATACCATTAACTTTTTTTTTTCTAGCGACGATGGAACAGCATGGGCACCTACGGCAAACTCTAAAATATGCAGCAAATACTTCACCGGAATCGAGAAGCGGAATGCGGTCGCCCACCGAAGCCCACCCTTGAATGTTTACATCAGCCTACAGGAAGATAGTATAGTGGGAATCGCCGAACGGCGCGAAAACAATCGCCCAGTTATTGTCAAGCTGATTCAGAAAGTAATAAACGTACATAAATAGCGGAGTCCACTCAACGCCCACAAGAAAATCGAAGTTTTTGTTTTTTTGCGGACGCGCTCAATTTCGTTTGTGGGGTACGACGCGCCGTGACATCCACTTGTCAGTCGAAACGGACCTCCTTCACGTCGTACACGCGGCCAGATGCCTGACGCAGTTTTCCTTTCGTCATATTGGCATTACGAAAGAATCTTTCTGGATTCGTAACCGCCTTAAACCCCGTCGTAATCACCACGGGAACACTCTCCGTTGTGCTACTCGTCGCCATTGCTTCTCCCCCGATGATCCTGCACCGGCTACTGAAGAAGTTTCGCGGATTCGTAATCGCCTTAAACCCCGACGGGGACACTGTCCGCTGTGCTTCCCGATGATTCTGCGCCGGCGGCACCGGCTACCGAAGAAACTTTCCGAATTCGTAACTGCCTTAAATACCGTCGTAATCACGACGGGGACACCGTCCGCTGTGCTGTTCGTCTCCACTGCTTCCCGGGGATTCTGCGCCAGCTACCGCTAGGTGGCGGCGAACAATAGGCGACCGCCGCGACGCGGCCGGCGCGCTCGCTTCCTATAGCGAGTTCGTTTCACACGCACTGGCACCGTTCGAGTTCTCTCCCAGAATGCATCGCACTCGCAGGGTGTTGCACGGAGAACTGGACTCAAACGATCACGCCAGAGCCGTATATGTAGAGAGTTCGGTCAATGGGAGGCGCGGGCAGAGCCAGGGCGTGCGCTAGACTCGGAAAGAGGGCTTGGCATGCTCCCTTGGCCAACCAGAAGCCGAAAAGAATCCCCTGGCGGTGGTAGCGAGAAACAGTTCTGATCAAAGGTCTATGTTCGTATATGGTTTTAATAAGCGCGTAAGAGTGAAGTGTAGTGACTCTTCGTGGTTGAAAATAGGGTGCACGTGTTGTTTTGATCATGACCATGCAGAAAGATGTAAGAAACGAATGCGCCGCTCAACTCTGCTTTCCTCGGACAGAGTGTGACCGCTCGGACGGCAGATTCCCGGCCCTCGGCGCTTGGCGTACGGATTATGTCGATCGTTCCGCTAGTCGCACTCTTCCACCATCATTTTAGATGAGCGTGATTGAAACATCACGTATACCATATACGTGATGCAGCAAATGTGCTATGGGCGCCTCTTGTATCAAATTTCACAAATACGGTATTTTTCAAACGTTTTATTGGAGATATGAACTGTATCGCTTTGTTGTGTGTTGTTCCTCCCTGCCACGGCCCACGGGCCAGCAGTATGAATAAATAAATAAATAAATAAATATTTTCAGTCATCGAGAGTTACTCCAATGCAGTTATCAGGTTTGTTTCTCGCGACCACCGCCAGGGTAATATTTCCGGCTTCTGGTTGGTCACATTCGAATTTCTGAAGACGCTCTGGAACACGCCCAGCCCGCTTTCGGCTAATGGCGCCTCCTCAACGAATGGCCAAACTCTCTACATATACGGCTCTGGATCACGCCAAATGCTCCGAGTGCAGAAGACTGATGCTGCCGCCATCTATGTTGTAGAAAAGGTACCGACCTGAAAGCGAAACTAGTGCCTTTCTGTTCGAAGTGATGGGTGGGATGCGAGAGTGGAGTCGCCACCAACGTTTATCTACAAACGTTGGTCGCTGCAACCTGTAGTTTATAGTTGGGATGACTTCAAGCAACTCAGCTGTCGTAGAGATAGTTACAGACGGCGTAAATTTCCGCAACCAGCTGTCTACAAAGCAGCTGGTTGTGGTCTTTCAATTCTTATAACCGTTTACACTGAAGAAAACTGATGATGCTGTCCGAGCGTCCGAGCAGAAGCTTGATCCGTTTGAGCATGGTATTACGCGTAAACCACTGAAAGGGTACGGCTTAAAACTAGTCTGTTGGAATATCCAGCAAAACCTTTCGTGGGACTTTTGATTTCGATCGTCATTACAGGTGGATCAGATATTAGCCTTGGTGAGGCCGTCGAGAATAATAGGTTTCTCGAACAGTATACGACGGGGCAAGTTAGCTGACGTAGGTAAATGTTAAACATGATGATGTTGCCCAAGCCTCGGTTAAAGTCACTATGTTTAGCTTTCTCTGAGGCTTATTGGGCAGTCAGAGGTTTCTGCTGGGTGAGTTTTGTCGAGAGATGTTCAATTTTTCACCCGCACACGGATGGGGATAAACATCTCGGGAGACGAAGCGTCTACCTATAAATTGTTGGTATTGTTATGCAAGTCGGAGGTATTTGTTTTTAATCATGATTCCCGGCTTTTGGAACATTTTTGCATCTCGGGGGCCGCTGATGCGTTTGTTCTGAGCATTTCTTGACACATTGGTATATTTCAGCGTCTGTACGGCAACAGAGAGACTTAAAACCTGCAAATAAAGCACGGTTTGTCAATTGCTTCCTTCGTAAAATAGCAGACGCTCACAATTCAAGCTCGCGTTTGATTCCGTTGCTTGCGGGACGCGATTTCTCTCAGAAAATCTACTTTTTTTCCTTTCGGTTCCGCGACACATCGTAGCAGACGAACCCTCGTCGTCTGCTCCCGGTCCTCGCCGGCCTCGCCGGAGCGAGGCATGACGGGATTGCATTTTGGCGCATGCCCGATTTTCTCGGTGCAGCGAGTGCATGCGCGCGTGGGGTGCCGCCGCTGAAACGAGCACTGAGAGTGCAACCACTCGTGGAGTGCCTGCCGAAACGAACTCGCTTTACGCCGCGAGTGGGCACGCGTGGACACGAGTGCTGTGAAACGAACTCTCTATCAGTTCAGGAACTGGTCTTAGACGCTACATGCACGAGCGGTACCCCCCTCACTCACCACGACTCGCCTCCCGTCGTTCAACGCGCCGGACGTTTGCCTTGGTAACTGCAGTGTATTCTATGGCGTACGTACGTTTTGAAGCACGGCGTCTAGATGGCGTTTCAGCTCTGCTTTATGGAACGCACAGTTATGAAACGAAATTCTAGATGGCGCTTCGAACGACGGGAGGGGAACTGAAGTGAGTGAGGGGGTTACCCCCCTCCGTGGGAGTTCCACAACTGAGGTAATCTAGTAACGTTGGCCAAGAGTCATGGTGACGTCATCAACGTCACGACGACGTCAAATATGTTAATAACCCTATCCGCTCTTTAGGACGGGTACAGCAGTTAACATACATGTTTTATTGTTGCACTCTTTCTGCGCTCAAGCGTAGGGTTCTTATTTCCGCCGCCTCAAACCATGGCGTTACGATCGACATTTCTGCCTCCGGGCTTCCGCCCGGCCGCCGGGCGGCGGGCGCTCCCGGCTGTGACAACCGTGGCAACCCCACTGGTGACAACGGCGCAACCGGCGCAACGGTCGCCGACACTTGATGAGCGTGATCGCCTGCTCGGAGTGTTCTGCGGAAAAAGTGGTTTTCGCTCTGTCCGCGGTAATTTGACATAGAAAGTTCTTGTGTTCTCGGAAGAGGGTGCCTTATCGCTACTGCGCTGCGAAATGGTGCGGGAAGTCCAGCAAGTCGAAAGTCTTGTCGTTCTTTCTATTCCCAAAGGAGTTCAGAAGCGAGAGGTAAAGCTTCGTTTTTCCTCGGTTTCGTTTCAAGCCCGTTTCATATGGTGCGATCCTGGTTGCGACTTTCAGTCTCGTGTGGCAGAAACCCCGTGAACGCAGCACTTAAAGGGATGGTGAACCGAAATTTGGATTTCAGAAAAACAACGCAGGAGATGTAGGCGGGACGCTACAATCCCTACAACACCACTCGTAAGGCGATATCTCGAATGGACGGCCGTATTTTGAGAAAAAGATGTCGAGATTGAACAAGGCCGACGAGGCGCGTGACGTCAAGGTACCTAGTTTTCTCCTCTCTTCGCTTCGTTCCCTCTAGGCGGCGAGGCGGAGAAGACGCGAGGCCGTTCCCTCTCCTTCTCGGAGAAACATGACGTCAACAAACCTGTCAAATGCGCCTCCTTTTCTTGAAAAATACGGTCATCCGTTTGAGATATCGCTGTATGGGTGATGTTTTGGTGTTTGTAGCATCCCGTTGCACGCTTTTGCCGCGTGTTTTGTGGAATCCATATTTCGGTTCAGCATCCCTTTAAAGGGGTACGGAAACAAAAATTGAAATATTCAAATTTCGTTCGGAAATGGGTCAAGCGTGACGGATAATAACCGTAAATGATAATCGCACGCTTGTATTTTGAACGATTGGCTATATTTTTCGTTCCAAACGGTGCACTCGAGCAAGCGCTCGAAGAGAAGCGAACGGAGAGCGCGATGCGTCATGGGATATCCGGCGCAAACAAAAACAGAAAGAAAAGATTCCCCGCATTCGTGACGTAGCAAGGCTGGCGGGGTTATGAGCTTTGCCCTTGGTGGCGTTGTCAGCGTTGTGGAGGTGCCAATAGACCATTCCATTTAGCGCTCTCTGGGCGGCACCATTTTGTTCGACCGCAGCGCCCTTTCCATACATCCGGGAAATTCAGCGGGTTCGGCGGGGTAAAACGAGAGAGAGGGCACGCGCCCGACTCCGCTAGCAGACGACAAACCGGGAGGTTGCCATTCTCCATCTTTGGGCTGTATCAGCGGGCTGTACGGAACATCGAACTCTCGCTCGTGGCTGCCGTTGTGAAGTGGTTCGCGTTCTCAGAATAGTTATGTCTACTCCAAACTCATCCTATAGCTCTCTGTTGTTCTATTTCTGTAAATGATCAACTAGCATATCTCTTTTTCCGTAACATAAATAGCAGTTGAGTCAGCCGGCAGTACTACCCTCAACTACTGCGTGTATTATGGCAGGAGAGCTCGTTTTTTTATATTATTTCAGACTTCCACTCATGGTCGCTAAAGGCCTACACCAGTACGAACTTTGTATAGTAAAAAAAGGTACTGCAACCGGATTTACTTTTCGCCAGAGAAACCGGCCAATCTGACACAGTTTTCCCTATTTTTTGTTTTATTTGCACGCAGGTAACAGCGCAATTGGACCCTGTGAGTCTTTTCATCTAGCATAGTATTACACGATAACTGGCATACCAAAATGTGCGCATCTGCGCTTAAAAGTTCCAAAATGATGCGATTTTAAACACAGTTTGCACGCCAGCCGGACGGGGGGAGTGCATTTTTTTTCTCTTTTACCCTCTCTGCTATGACCCTAATGGAACGGTCTATAGCGTCAACGCGTTACAACCGAGCCGTTCGAAGTCCCCGTGGGGTGACGAGCGTTTGGCTGGCCCAAGGAGCACGTAGCTTCCACAGCACTGTCAGCTTAGGGCTGAACGGGGTGGGGAGAGCAACTTTTGTCCGAGATTTCAGCGACTGGCTAATCTTCTAGGGGGAGAATGGCTGTATCCGGGTGCACAAACGAGGGTCCGAGAAAGAGGGGAGTCCACCCTTTCCGTCTTCTTGGACTGTTTGGTTCAATGCGTGATTTGTGAGTTGAGGAGGAAAGCTAAGAAGGAAAATGTTGAAATACCAAAGAGCGGCGCTGCTCCGAAGAAATCTGCTACGTCACGACTACGTAGCAAGTTCCCCAACGTTGCTAGATTACCTCCCAAATAGGCTCCGCTAGCATCCACCAGGTGCACATTGAAAGATCGTTTATTTAGCTTTAAAATTAGTTTTCTTGTGCTTTTCAACGGAAGACTGGTGTTTTTGGGGTTAGGGTGCAACATGCAACACATTCAAGCTAGAAAAGGAGCGCTGTAATTTCGTTTCCCTACTCCTTTAAGCTGCCACCCACGTTTGTTTTCGTTTTTTATTTTATTATGTAGGAGCGACGTTGCACCTGAAATTCGCAAGCAGATCGAACCGCACCACGTGCTAAGTGCACAGGGCCACGCAGATATGTTTGTTGCTCTCTCTGTTCCCACAGACCCTTGCCTTGCTTTCGTGGGCAAGCTTGAAGAGTGCTTTTGGGCGTGCATTCCCAATCTGGTATACAAGGATGATGTGATAAAGAAACTGTGCTTTCATGGCAGAACAGTCGAAAAACCTTCTCTGTTCAGCAATCTGTAAGAAGTTCCTCCAGGTTTTCTGCTATGAACCCAGGGGCATTTACGACTTTAAACAAGAGATCTGCAAAAACCTAATTTTTAAAGGTCTGTAGCAGCTAGAAAAGCGCAGAAACAGTAAAGACGTGCATCTATCAGCTCAGTACGAAAAAAAAAGGAACATTGTGTCTGCAGAAAACACAAGTTTCTGCTGATTAAAACTATGGTGATGCGATATGTTTTATAAATCTATATTTCTTTAATTGTGCTCCTACGTGTTTCTCGTCCTATCCATTCTGTTGTTCCCTAACTTTTATTACGTTCACGTACCTTCCATTTTATGTATGATATCTGCGTAAATAATCAAGTATGTATGAAAGTAATTGGGGGGGGGGGGGGGGGGGGGGCGGCGAAGCGAGCAGCGGCGAATCGGCCACGCCGGACGCGTGTTTCCGATTGCCTGGACGCTCAACGCGGGGAGGGGAAAAAAAATTACACCATCTTCCCGAGGGGAACCATGGGGTGATGCGGAGCATCGTGTTGGTTCCGAGGAAAGAGTCAGTTGCGTGCTGACGTCGAGAGATGGCGCCACCGACTGCCCCAGCGTTACCCCCTACGCGAGCCTTCGTCGCGGCTCGCGGCAGAGAAACTTGGAACGCTCGCCGCTCGCCGTTTATTTTTTTTCACACTTGAAGGAGAGGAGACTAGAGGAGGAGAGTTGCGCGTGCGCGCGCGGTGTGAGGAGAAGCGAACGCACGCGCAGTGCACGCAGCTGGTAGAGAGAGAGATCGGAGAGAGTAACGCGCAGCTGTTGGAGAGAGGGAAGGAGGAGAGTTGCGCGTGCGTAGTTCGAGTGCCGACTACAACGCCGACGCCGCGGGACATAGACCCGAGCAAGAGATGCTCCGCATCTAAAAGGGAGAGGAGGACTCCTTAGCAGCGGCGCTCACGCCTGATGGGCTGCCCGCCAACGCGCGGGAACTTGGATTTCGGATTCGAACGGCGTGTGTATCACTGGGTGGCTCGTTAACCCCGCCCCCCCCCCCCCCCCCCCCGCCTACGTTCACGCCGCTTCGCGGCGACAGTACGCGGCTGCTAATTACAAAACTATTAACCTACTCGTTCCCCCGTACACGCCACTTCGCGGCGTCCAGCCGGCAACCCAAGCCCTGCTGTCCCTCATGCACATCAAATCAAATAAAATCAAATAGTTTATTTTCCCATTTACAGCGAAATGGGGGGAGGCCGAAGAAAAAAGCTGATAAATCAGCTTGACATGGTCCTCGGCCACCCTACAGAGGCAGTGGCGGCGGCAATGGAAAAATATACACTGAAGAGTTAAGAAGTAAAATATAGTTAGGTGAAAATACAAAAGGGCGTGTCAGGAGCAATGGGTAGAAATAATAAACAACATTGAGAAACGTACATTCGGAGAGGGAGTCCCATAGCATGTAGCTGAGCGAAGTTTCGTCGACCACATTCGTTTTTTTTTCAGTGTTAATCAAAAAAAAAAAATGTCATAAATATCGCCAAATGCCTCAACAAAACAAGACGTTCGAAAAAAGAAAGAAGTAAGCCCAGATTAAAGATCCAACTGGAGTCCGCCGCGTTTGAGGCAGACGCGTTACCACTAAGCAACGCTACCGCTTCGGAAACTCGTTTTAACCGCCTCCTATGTTGACGGCGGCAGCGTCTATCTCGACGAGCTCGCCAGTCCGGCGTGAGCGCCGTTGCTAGGGGCGTCTATCACTGCAGGTTGTCCTCCTCTCCCCCTCTTTTTTCTCGCCCCGTTGGGGTCCAGGCATTCGGATACACGCGCACCGCACGCGACAGTACAACTGGCGCCATCTAGGGGCGAATAGGGGCGGCCCGGCGGCAGTAGAGGCGGCGATTGTAACGCCATGTTTTGAGGCGGTGGAAACACGAACCCTACGCTTGAGCGCAGAAAGAGCGCCCCGATGAAATATGGATGTTAACCACTGTACCGGTCCTAATGGCCGGGATGGGTTATTAACATCTTTCACGTCGTCGTGACGTCACCCCACTTCTCTCTTTTTTTTTTTTTTTTTCTCATCGGTCGCTCTTTTTTTCGCTTCTTCGCTCGCTCGGACGCCAGGAGCGCGTTCGCCGGCCTGGCACAACACCTCCTAGACAAGACAGTTTCAAAGCCTGCGCGTCACGTGACATGACGTCACGTCCCGGAGGCCTGCGTGGGCGCTGATTGGATGCGAGTACCGCGTCAGCGTTCGCGTGGGACTTGTTTCCTATCATAGTCCCACGCGAAGGCTGACGCGGCACGCGAATCCAATCAGCGCCCGTGCAGGCCGGCGGGACGTGACGTCATGTCACGTGACGCGCAGGCTTGAAAGTTGTCTAGGAGGTGTTGCCTGGCAGTGCCGCCGGTAGCATAGATAAAGTTCCTAATGAATAATAGAAGAAAAAAGTTTAGTCACCTGAAGAATTGTTTGGGCCTGAGCCCCTGCCGCGCGCGAACCTATCGTGGCTAACAGTTTTCCGGATGCTGCGTCAGTCACAATGACCGGCATTAACGTGTGGTACGGTTTTTTATGTGGTCCTGCACAATTTGGATGACCTGGAATCATGTTGAATCCCTCCGCTCGAGCCTGAAAGAAATTTTTGTTTCATACACGCAAGCTGACACACTCAGAATTTAAATAGAATTGACTCGCGTTACTTAAACAAAATCAAAATCATGAATAGAGGCTTTTAATGTATGGTATACTTTGGAGGTGGGAGGGGGAGCCGCATATTTTGGAAAAAAAATAGAGGTAAAAATGTCAAACCTTTATTGACAGTTTCAAAAGTGTTTTTTTTTTAAGTTTTTTTCGTTTGAAGTATCCTATTATTCCTTCAACATACACCGCAAACATAACACGAAAACCGCACGCTACTTCTGTTTCGCGACAGTCCAGGCTCTTCTGGATTGTCGCAAAATTAAAAAAAAAACAGTCGAAACTTTTATTGCATAATGAATTTCCATAATTTCATACTTAAAAAATTGAAAAACGTTAGGCGTACATCTGGTCAAGCTGAGCAGGAATAGAATTACCCTTGACAGCTTGGCAATCGAATGACTTACCTGAACCGCGAATCCGTGCTTCCTGACAATTGTGCTACCGCAAGGTGTTCCAAGGCTACTGATGAAGCAGCACGCGTTACCCTGAGCGTCGGCTGTTGCCATGGTAACAGTGCCTCTCTGCCTGAGAGTTGGAAGTCCTTCCGGTGCACACGACACCATAGCCCTGCCATCGTAAATGTTTACGTGTTTTTTGTGTCAAGCAATTTCATTGTTTGTTCACAAGAAGCAGGTCATCGTCCAATAATACTCTATGACATAACATTTCCAAAGATAATAAAAAATCGAGTTGTGATATGCACTATGCTGCCGGATAATATGCACTGTATTTTATCAATATGAAATTTTGTAAATTGGTAGTTCTTTTTATGTACACAAGACGAATGGAAACTTTCTTGCTCGCTTAGTTACACCGAGAAGATTTTTTGAACTTCCTAAAACAATATCTATTTTTGACACCGTAAAAAGAGGAGCACTGAATTGCCGTCAAACTTTTGATAAGGAAAATCGCGTGTTTGAATCATTAGCAGTATACGGCGAGCAAGTTCGCCTGCTCCTTGAGCACCTCGTGCGTTTCTTTACCCCCAAGTCCGCCCACGAGCCTTTGCTTCTCCCCAACCTCAACCAATGACGGGATGCGCGTTTTTGCCTCGTCATCGTGCGTTCTCTACGCGTTATCTATGTCGCCTTTGTTTGTCAGACCCTACATTGCGTTCCGATGCGTCAATGCCGCATTTTGGAACACTTGCTGGCCGTATTAAATAAACGTCATATTTACAATATTATTCCACTTTCCTCTGCAAGACTTCCTGTTTATTGACGGCGAAGGCGAATTCCGTAAATTAAAGCGAGTTTAAGATTAAATGCGTGCATGCTTAACCATAAACCGGACTATGCTATACGCAAAGACAGAGCGGCCTTGTTTTTTGAACAGCTAGTGACCAGTGTTCATTCAATCTTTCTGACTGTTCCCAGAAGACGTGAAATACTCAAAGCACCTAATTAAGAAAACGCAGCTTGCTGGAAGTTTTTATTTAAACTTATTCGATCGCTTAGCGTACTCACTTGTTCACGTCAATAGCACATCTCTTTTTTCTGCCGTACTCCTTGTTGATCATTTTATCAGTAGAGGCAAAACCGGGGTCCGAAATGACGGCAAGGCCATCTACGAAAGCGAGCCTCAAAGCTTCAATCAAGAGGTGGTAGAACTGTCCAGGATCTGACTTGAAGGCTGAACAAAATATACCACAGTTCAACGCATTCGAATGTCGCGCTCAACAGCTACACGTGGTATCGTTTTTATGACCGACACTGGTGAGAGGGAGAGCCCGAGAGCGGATAAAATGTATCAAAATTGAGAAAGGCAGAAAGACCAGGTAAATGGGAATTCTAAAATAAGGAGTTGTTTGGACAGCGTCGCATGCACCTAAGCGCAGCCCTTCTATATCCTTTACGTTTTTCAAATGTAGTTGATGACACCTCAAAAAACAACGAAGGCTTGGCGAGCCCCGATCATCTTATCATTGCTCAAAGAGGAGACGAGCTTAAGTCATTAGCCTCAGAACGCCAAAAAACGAAATGCAAAGGAAGAAGCGAGGAGATATTATGCCACGCCCCGCCTTTATTAAGCTCCCTGTTGCGAGATCCTATTAGGGACCCTACACGTATATACCCCTGCCCCCGCTATGCACTCCAAGTAACAACATTTGTTTTCTTCATTCAGGTCAACCATTTCGGAGTTCAAGTTCACCTGCTTCTTGCACAGGGGTTGCGATGATGACAAAACACCGATCTCTTATTTGCTGAGTGAACAAAATAGTGTTTAGACCTCAAAGTATCTAGCATGAGGTCTACCCACTATCCTTCTAATCAAAGCCAACCACAACTCGGCATCGTTCTGACGTCATCACAACTCTCCCGCAAGAAGCAGACACCTTGCTCTCCGCAGAGGTGACAGTGGAGAATCACAGTCACATTGACAAGATACTACCCTCCCCCATCTTTTGTAACAAAGTCTGCACATATTCATTGGAGTGTGACAACGATCGTCCTTCTCATTGGTTAAACTGACTAAAGGACGATCAATGTGTAACGATTGTTGTGCTGGCCACCTAGAGTGATGAAAGGACCTCATCTAGGCTAGGTGGTGCAAGCTACTGTCCATTATAAAGGGTACAGCCCTTAGCGTCCATCCACCATATTATTGTCACTCAGGGATTACGAAAGCCAGCGAGTGCCTTACTATATGTTGAGGCTTCTTACATTGTCATTCGTTCTTCAGCGTTCCTATCGGCAGAGTCCGTAATTTTATTGGTTCCGGAACGATGATAAGATGCTCAAAGCTCGCCACGGTCTCCTTTTCTCAAGGTGTCGGTCACTAGATGGTACTTTAATGCGAGCGTTTCAATGAACATCGTTCCAGCACGCGTCCCGTGATCCACTACTGCTTGCTAGAAACGAATATTATTTTGAGTTCATTATTGGACTGTACATTGGCACTGCTAAGTGTGTGAAACTTGGACGCTATAAATCAAGTGGGAGAGATAGGTAAAGAGCACAGAGAAAACGTAATGCTAAGATTAAATAGGGAAAACACACGTAAATAGGCAGATATGTAGTGACACTAAAATGTTCTCCAAATCGAGATGACTCCATTAGAGGCTACAAGAATGGAATTTTTAACTCTAGATTACCTTGACTAAGTAATCTTCACAATTCTAAACAAATATTTTTGCGAGGCAGCTGCTTTTATCTAATTTCAAGGAAAAACATATAAATTCACATTATATTGATAACAATAAAGGCGGATAATGAAAAACTTGCTCTACGATTACATTTTTTTTTTAAATTTTAAAGCACACTGCAATTTATTCATTTACATTTACTCATACTAACATAGTCATAGTAAATGGTAAATAAAATTACATCTACTAGAATATTCTGGATCTTGACAGATCGCATTTTTACCCATTTTAAAGACCGCTATCACCATGCACCTCACTGTTGAATATCAGCAATTAATACGACGTCACTAAATTAGGACGACTGTTGGATTGTTTAATAATAAACAGATATACTGTGTTTGTGTATACGTAATAAATGGGATTTTAAATTCTAGAATCATGCAAGCTGGCACAATATTATTTTGTCTTTACTTAATTATTTTGTCGTCGCTCTCGTTCTTCCAACAATTTAATGTTTCATGATATTTAAGGATTTTGCGTGCTCCCAATATATCTTGCCACTGGATGAAGACGTGGTATGTCCAAATACAAGATAAAAAATTGTAATCAAAACGCATACATTGAACGTCGAATCCCTCCATTATATTAAGTCCTTCCAGAAGTATGGCGCCTTGGCTTGGTAGGGGTGGTGCGTGAACTCTTCTGCCGCGGTACGTCGTTGAAATAGTTGGCACGATAACTGGCTCAGCGGAGTTCATATGCATCTGAAGGTCGTCCAAGGTCATGACGCCTCCCGCCACTGAGACAGCTTCAATGATGCTTTCGGCAATGTCACCAGAGTAGAACACTTCCGGCCCTTCATTTCCTATTCTCTGAAAAAGTCAGAATTTTTTCCAGAGAAACAGACACATTTTTTTACAAATATATTTGCATGTCTGGAAAGTGTCTTAATTGAGAAAGCGGTTATAACGGTTATAGTCAAACTTAATCATTACTAGTTGTGAAAAAAACAGGTGGTAGCCTCAGAATTGCTACCGACCTTTGCTAAAGGACCCCAATACGGCTGCAGCTATGGGGCATTCAACAGGCTAATTTTAAAATTAATTCAACCAGCATAGACTACCACTATATTTTATCATCACTAGTGAAGACCGATCAGTCATTTAAGATAGCAATTGTTTGTCAAGAGCTTCTCTTAGCAAAAACAAATTTTTGGGGGGTATGCTTGCCAAATTAAAGCAAGAAATCTGGATCCCTAGCGGAGGACTGAGGATTCATTTAATTAAGTTCCTTGGGGATCTTTTGACGGATAACCCAAATATCACCTACTCGGCACTTTCTCCGCAAAAAGCCATGCCATATTGCCGGCACATGGGCTGGGTTTCCAACCCCGCTAACTGTGGACCCGTAGGCAGATGCTTCGCTCCCCAACCACTGATGCGCTTCTATATTCATATTAGAAGACTAACACAGCCTTTATCGACACATTGTTTACATTTTAGCATGCCATTTTATGTGTCATTTTTATCTTGACACAGAGTATAACATAAATCGTTAAACTGAAAATATTTCAAACTTCTCCAACACGCCAGTTATAAAACTACTTTGCACGCATCGGAGCCACCAACCTTAAGTAGTTTCGCTAGAGGAACGTTGCGGAAGACATCTCCTGGTTTGGGAGTTCTCCCGTCCTCCTTTAAAAACACGCTTCCTTCGTGCATCTGTGCTAGCCTCCGCCTAGCCGCACCCCACCAGGCGGCACTCGACCACCCCACTGGAAATCCCTCTTCGGCGTATCGGATTGCAGGTTCCATCAGTTCCGCCATCGTTAACTACAACAAAACAAAAAAAAAAAAAACGATGACCCTAAGGCTGAGCGATAACATTTAGTGGTCTCCGAAATAACCTATTTCAATACAACATCACAACGAAAGGCGTAATTCGTCCTTGAACAATCAATGGGTGCCACAATCTTCCAGACGTCTGAATCAGTTGTGTCGGTGACACGTCCGAGGGCTGCACGTACACTCGGACCAAACCTGTAAAGCGCGCGAGTGGTGCGCTGCGGACTGCGCGTGCGACATCTGCCGGCGGACGCTGGGCCCGAGATATCGCGCCTCTGAGCATGCGGCGCCATTGTGCCGTGCTTGGCAGATAACGTTTTTTCTTTTCTTTACTTTTTCTTTGTTTTTTTTTGGTGGGGGGGGGGGGGGAGGTGGGAAAGGGGGGGGGGGCGTTGTGGGTATGTTTATCCAGCCTGAACGTAGTCTGCCTCAAACGGGCGACTTGTCTCTCAGCTGTAGATGAACAATTTAGCCCGGGGTCTTTAACGTGCACCACGCAGTAGCGATACACGACCGCACGCCGGTACGATGCGCATCCAGATCGAAACGGCCAGGGATGGGCTTGAACCCAGGATCCCTGGGTTCTGCAGCGCAAACTTTCGCGCCACGTGCTCCGAGCTTGTGTGCGCTAGCCCATTCGGGAAATCCGATCCCACTGGGCAGATATCAACGTTCGTGCTGAACCTTCTCCAGGCTCCACCGGCCGCCAGAGGAGCGCTCGGCGCCTGTAGGTTGAAAAATCAAGGCGCTCGGTGTCCGTTACAACTACAAGTGCTTGTTATCTCTGCACTTTTGAGATACCGCTTTCCCAACGATAACATAACCGCGGCTTGTGCTTCCGCGTTTATGAACGCGGGTCGGACACTAAAATTATTCCGTCCCTTAACGCTTCCCGCCGCTTGTGCAAGAAGCAGGAAACTCGTAATCAATGCCACCAATTTAAACATTTGATGTCTGAATGATGCTTCCAATATATGGCATGTCCCAAGACGCATGGGTTTTTATGCAAATATTCTAATGCAGTTAGCTTACATTTAGTGCAATAATTAAAAAAGCCTGATGAACAACAAAAACAAATAATCTCGTGAGAAAATAATTCTAAGTGTTCATGCTGAAGCATATGATGTGACACGTAGAGTCACCAGCGGATAGAACCTCCTTGAACCGCTTTCAGGCTTACCATCCTCGACGGAAGCAAGTGCGCGAGTTTAGCGGCTAGATTTCTCTCCGAGGAACGCGCGATAATGCGGAGCCGGCGGCGCGTGGGCCTCCACATCGAGCGCCTTGATTTCGCAGCCCACAGGCGCCCAGCGCTCCTTCGGCTGTCGGCGAAGTCTGCAGAAGTGCACAAGGGCCAGCACAAACGTTGGCATCTGCTCAGCACTGCACAATGGTGGCGCATGCTCAGAGGCGCGCAATTTCGGGCCCAGCGTCCGCCGGCAGATGTCGCGCGCGCAGTCCGGAGCGCACCGCTCTCGCACACTAGAAAGTTTTGATGCCGAGTGTAACCGCAACTGTTTGTGAAAGGCTACAGCACTAGATTCTATATGAGCATAATTAAAGAGCCTACTGACAGGACAAAATGTGTTCCCGACTCTCAGAACCATCTGTCAAGAAAGGGCACTTCGAGCAGTTTGTTAAGATCAGGTTCCGCTAGAATAAGTTCGGCAATTCTCAGGCAACACCTGGGGCCCTAAACTCGCGAAACACAAAAGTAGAGCCTAAAGTTTACGGAGCGCCGATTGGATGCCGGCGAAAAAAGCGCAAAATCATCGTCGTGATAGGCCAATATGTGCGCTCCGTCACCTTCGGCCCAAACTTTATGTTTGACGAGTTTAGCAAACCTGCGCTACCTAAATTATTGTAAGGATAAAGTGACATTGAGATTGAACACATGGTAATATAAGATCTAGCCTGGACAAGTACGTAGCTTGTAAAAGAAAAAAAAACAGACAAAATAGACCAATTTCCAATCTGGTATTTACGTTGTGAGCACACTCACAAATATATTGTCGTCATAGCATGCCTCACAGTCGTATCATTTTAATAGTAAATAAATAAAATATAAGATATTACAGCGGCAGCTGTTACGGGTCCGTCTCCCCGGTTTCGCGACCACGTGAGCGTAAACTAATTCAAATTCCCCACTAAATGTAGCGAAAAAAAATTGTCACATGTCCTGTGCACCACTTACATGTAAATATGTTTTACTATACTCTAACGCTTAATTCTAATCTTTTGTTTTTTAGGTTTTCGTTTTATTTTGCGTTTGGACTTGAACCCCAAGGATTCATTATAAATTAAACTGAAAGAAGGCTTTTGTATGTTTCGATATGCCACCTCGTTCATGATTTTATGACATGATTCGGCTTATTGTATTGCATTTTCGTGTTTTAGAAATTGACATATGCTTCAAAATTTCCACACCGACTATATGCAACTTTTTTCTTGAACTAAAATATCCGCATTCTTCTTGTCTTAATGTTCAAATCTCGGCTTACCTTTCCACTTCCGAAAAAGTTGAGCGTTTCGAACCAGGCTTTTACGACTCCAGGAACAGTCGCGAGAATACCCCTGCAGTCGGTCTTCACTGAGTCGCCACAATGTCCAGACTGGAAACGTTGCAGCGTCAGCGCTGCCGGGCTTCTGCCGCTTCACGGTGAAATAAGGCGTAAGGACGTTATTTCGGGGAAGAAATTAAACTTCGTTTCAACTCAAGTAAAGACGCAGCCGACGCAGCGAACTGACGGTACCTATCAGACAACGTCAAAAGCGCACCGTCATGGCGTTTGTTGCGTTGATTCACGTGTTCTATAATCGCTGAACCGATCATTCGAAAACAAAAAAGCCTAGAGAATCGTACTTTTGACGCGGCTTGAATGGTCGCAGTAGCTCGTAGCTTCGTCTGCGTCTGGATATCAAGCTCAAACAAAGAATAACGGAGTGGATTGCTTGACATCCTAACGTTGTGACAGCCAAGATGCAATCGTTTGTTTCATGAGAGAGTCCCAGTCCGCGCGCAAGACCTCAATATAGTCAGTGACGTCAATAGTGAGAGATGGGCTAGTTGGTACATCGTTCCTTCTGACAAAAGCGCCACAAGACAAGGACAGAAAATAAGAGACAGAGCAAAAGCGTTTGCTGTCTCTTACTTTCGCTCTTTCTCTGGTGTCGCTTTTGTTAAAAAAAAAAAAAAATGAAAGCCGTTTACAACTCCCTGTAACGCCGAATTGGAGCGCAGCTCTTGAGGAGGAGGGAAGGGTACTCAGGAGAGGGTATACCCCTCTTCATCCTCCTCCTTCTCCTCCTCCCCTCATCCTTCAATCTCCTCCGGGGGGGGGGTCATGTGACCTCGGCGGAGGGAGGGGGGTCACGTGACCTGGGGGGGGGGGTCACGTGACATCGGGGGGGGGGGGGGCTCGCGCGGTTCATGTCCCAACATGCACCGCTCGGGGGGGGAGGGGGGGCTCGCGCGGTGCATGTCCCAACATGCACCGCGCGGTTACGCCGACGGCGACGCCGACACCGCTCAAGCCGGAAACGGGTGCCTAAGAGCTGCGCTCTAAAAACAGTTATTGACAATTTAGGGAACACAGGGTGCGGCGGGTCCCGTGCACCGTATTCTCAAACCGCAGCCAGTAAGATTGCAGCATAAGCCGATAAGAACGCCGTAGAACGAATCAGGAAGAAGAGTCAACGTTAGGAGTCGTGCCCTGTGTTGTCTAATACCGGCATTGAGTATCGAAACCATGGCGATGCTGAACGTTTTTTGGAGTGCGATACCGCTAGCCATTTTCAGTGTGTCACGGTGGTGAGCAGCACTTCAATTTGTAGGATACAGAGTAAACTTCGAAACACCTATAATGGTGATTGGAAGGTGTTTCGTACAGAACGCGTTCCTTTAAATCGCCGCTATTTTTTTACAATAAGTGTAATATGTCGTTGTACGCCTACTATGCGTGTGAGAGAGGTGTTGTTACACCTTTTGGCGGATTCGGAAAAGTGTTCGAGAAATACTACGCATTTTACAGAGGAGAAGGTGTTTCCGCCTGAATACACTTTTTCAAGTTTGCCGGGATCGGCTCCACTTAAATAATAGGCCGGTGTCATACTGGGCTCCACGTATAAGACATGTTTTTAGGAACGTTGGAGGAGAGGGGGGTTGGACCTCTGATCGCCCCTCCGCTAATGCGGCCACCGGTCGGCGATCTTACGTCATCCGCTTTAGCGCTGTCAGGTCTAGACAGTTACCATGTTACCATCTGAAGGTCAAGTGATACCAGACGGAAAGGTCACGTGACCACAGCTTTGACAACGTTTCAGCGGGTGACGTAAAATGGCGGACCGATGGCCGCAATCGCGCAATAGCCTCAAAGCGGGGATGTGCCATCCAGCAAATCGTCATAGACATCAGTGGACATGGTAACCTAGCATCAACGTTACTATTACATTAAGTTGGGAAACTCACTCTTGAAACCCGGACCGCACGCATCCATCGAGACCAAACTAAATGCGATAACAGCGCCACCCTTTAGTCATAAGTCAAAACACGAAAGTTGATTTATATAGCTACTGCGAAATGGCACTACGAGTTGGAGCCACCGACCCTTGCGCGTCTCCACCTGAACCCCGAGCCTACACGCCCAGCCGTGCGGTTCACGGAGTGGCCGCTGGAGGAAAAATATGTGGCGTTGCGATCGCATTTAGTTCGGTTCTCGAGTACGGATCGGAGCCACATTTTCAAAGGAGGCTCTATGACAGTTTCCCAACTGAGTTGTTCTAGAAACTTTGCGTGTCATAGTGTAGAAATTTTACGTGTCATAGGTACGGGAGCACACCTTGAATCCGCTGGAACAGACCACTTGGATGTGTACTGCTCATACCAAATCGTGGTAAAGCAGGGGATATCTTTCTGCGAACCGATATGGTCTAACAAAATGGCGGAGTGTGCACAGAAGCTGGTGATAGTTAATCATTTCGTTTAACAGCCAATACAGTGGTGGGAAGATTGTAGAAAGTGACGCAGAGGGGGACGTCTCAGTAGAATACAATCACTGCTGCCACCATGTTGATTCCCGAAGAAACGCGTTACCATTTCGTGCAGCGGTTACATAAAATGAAGCTTGGTGAATGCAGCCTCTCAGCACTTTTCCGCAAGGTGAACATTCCCGAAAACCCTCTTATCTGCGGTGCAAGCAGATCAGGTCACTTAGCGTGTACATGAGAGGCGTTGGCCACACAGGCTTGGCTGGTCATAGCGAATGCATGATGTGACACCCTAGCAACTCAGGTGCACTTGGGCCGCTGGCGGGGCGTCGTGAGGCGGGGCGAACGAGTGGCCAAATGTAGGTTAATATCTGGTATTGAGGCATCCCCAGACTGCCGCCGCGAAGCGTTGGCAGATATACAAAAACCGACGGGATATACAAAAATGCTTAAAACATACCTTTTTGAGATATTTATATTAAACAAGATCAAGTGAAAGAAAAGTATAAAAACCTAAACAAATATCGTCAGGTAAGCTTGTAAGACTTGTTCTCTGTGAATAACACCAGACAAAAGTGCGCAAGTGCCTCCCCTGCGTAACCTCTAAGTATTACTATGCAAGATTAATCATTCGTTCGCATACCATAGCCTGAAGTAAAACGGTCACATATCGCAAAATATCAGTGCAGAGGAAAAAAACGCTCTTTTCGCAGAAATGTGGGGAAACGTCCCTCTCGATCGCATCGTTCTTGCGCGACAAACTTATTTTTTTTCTCGTCAACTATTTGCGTATATGTTTGCTAGATGGCGCTGTAGTTTCGATTTTCAAGACTGTTGCCAGACTACTAAATAGGAAGGATGTGCCGAAACCGAAACTATTGAATAAAAAATGTTATTTTGTGGGCTTGTCGCCACAGTGATGCACCCGCCGTCCCCCACTGCGCGGCGCCGAAATTGGCGTAGGGAGTTGTCACCTGCGATCTTCGGTTGCTAGGTGTTACGTCACGGCGTCTCTCCCTATAATCAGCCAATCCTGTGTGGCATCTGTTGCTATACGTCCTATCGCCAAGCTTCTCAAAATATGCACCCCGCCGCCATCTGTCGGCGCTTGCAGAAGGTGATTTCTAGCCAGTTTCCACAGCCAGTGGCTGTGGCGCCATCCCGGGGTGATATTGCAAACTTGCTATGCGTGTGCTCCAAACCAGTCCTAGGTCAGCGCATGTACTAGAACACTGATACTAACGCATTAAAGAGAAACAGTAGGGGTTATTGTTGACATCGTCCACCGAAACCGCAGTTTTGGTAGGCATTCGAAGGTTGGCCAAACGCTCAATATGATATCTTTATTTTGAATAATTTTGCTTTCATCGACGGAAATAAGAACATTGTCAGACTCTCAACTTTCCTATTGCTATTTTAGAATGCGATGACCCCAAGCTTCCATCGTGTTTGTTTTACATGCACCATCAAACTTCGTTCGCCACTGATAATAAGTAGCCAAAATTATAACTCGTGAGGCCACAGCGCGGCAAATTATGGTCGTGACGTCACGAGCTATACGGCTGTCCATTCTAAAAGACGCATTATAAAAGTAACAGCTTAAGTGGGACAAAGAACAATCACAAATTTCCAAAGACAGCTAGGTGACTGGTGCGAGACTTAAGAACTCCGCCTAGTCCTGGTATCGAACCAGGGACCTTTCTATTTCCAGTGGAGCGCCCTTCCAACTGAGCCAACCAGGAGTTCAGACGTCCGTAGAGTGTGCAGGTTTTAACAATGGTCAACAGACTAATACCTGCAACGGGAAAGAGGCTGCATTTTAATGTTATGATGATAATACTTATTGAAAAGGTGCAGGCGAGCTGAACAACGGTAACGGTAATAATTCCTGGTAAAGAGAAACAAGGGGGACAAAGGACAAACGCGAATCTCCAAACACAGCTACGTGACTGGTGGGTTCTCGTTACTCTTGACTAGCTCGCTTGCACCTTTACATTAACTACATTATTATCACCATCTTAAACTGCAGGTCGTCCACCCTTCTTGGTGTTATAGTGCGGCAGCTGTTAAAACCCTTTTGCTCAACCGACGTCTAACTCCTGTGTTAGCGATCAGGCGATAGAAGTCAGAAAACCAGTCAACCCCCGACCCCGGCTGCTCCAGACAGAAGTTTGTATACGGTGCCCAGCGAACCCCGAGTCCCCAAGACGGGGCGGGGAGGTGCTTCCCTGTCCATGAACCCCGAGTCGCACGCGCAAGCCAGCCGTAAGAGATTCGGAGCCGATCGCTCTCGCCCGTAGACAAGAAGAAGCGAGGCGGACATTCCATCTGACGACGCCGAGCAACCTTTATATAATCCCACAATTTTGTGTAACCTTCAAAGTTTTAATTAAATAAAAAGTGTAATGCAACCCCAGCGTTAATTGGTTCACCCTAAACGCAAACACCTGGTTACCTCAGTTGGTAGAGCGCTCGACTCGAAATGGAGAGGAACCTGGTTCGATACCTGGACCACGCGGATTTTTTCAGTCGCACACGAGTCTCCTAGTTGTGCTAAGAGATTTGTGTTTGTCCTTGGCCCACTTTGTTTCCTTTTCAAGGGATTATTATCATTCTTCTTGTCCAGCTCGTTTGCAGCTTTGCACTAATTGCATTATCATCATAACCATAAAATGCAGGCTGTTCAGCCTTGTTGGTGTTAGACTAGCGGCAGCATGCAGTTAAAACTCGGTTGGTTTAGTGATGCCTAACTTCTGGTTAGCTCAGTTTGTAGAACGCTTCACTGGAAACGGAGAGGTCCCTGGTTCAATACCAGGACCAGGCGGACTTTTTTAGTCACGAACCTTCACCTAGCTGTGTCTGGAGATTTTGGTTTGTCCTTTATCTTCCTTGTTCCCCTTCTCCAGGGAATATTATCAGTATTCCTTGTCCAGCTCGCTTGCGTGTTTGCATTAATTGAATTATTATCATAACACTTTACTTTTTGGGGGTCAGTTGTCACTGACAGCTGAAGAAGCGCAAGGCACGACTTATCATGTTGGAGCATCCAGCTTCGTGAATCGTTCTTCGGCGTTCTAATTGGCTAATGACACTATCTCGTTGGCTGCTTCCTGAAAATGAGATGCACGAGGCTTACCACGCCCTGCGTTTCGTAGCTGTGAATGGCTATAGAAACCGTAAATGCAATACAAAAGTTCAATCAGAAAGAGAGACGTCAATACGAAGGTGGGTATTATTATGGCGCCTTACCTGCCATCAACGCAGTGCACAATGCCTGTGCGGGCGTCGTACACAACACCGAAGCAATCTCCTCCAACTCCACATGCCACAGGCTGGATCACGTGTAGAGCTGCAGCCATGGACACAATTGCGTCCGCTGCGTTCCCACCTCTTCTGATGGTTTCTGTTGAAAATAGCCATGTATATTTTTTGCTGAGGATAAAGCTTGGCGATCAGTCCTCTCTTTAAGATATCGCAGGCTGCTTTTTGACAATCAAACAGAGAATTGGATTCGTAAGGTGAAGAATTTCGAGGTGTATTAACTGCTGACTCTACGCTAATTGCTAGTTCGGATAATTTTTATAGTATAAACATTTTTATGGTCACATTCTTGTAATGTTTTGCCCATGTATTACGGAAATTTTTGTTTTCAGGGCTACTCCTTTCATAATTCCGCAGGGTAGCGTTACGTCACAGAACTTTAAAGCAACAGTGACTTTACTTTTATTTCACTGCCTACAACTTTCGTCACGAAAAAAACCTCTCCTCTTTTTAAACGCATTGATTGGACTTGATACGTGCGGTGCGATACGCATATAGAAGTGCAATTAATTTGGCTCAAACACTATAAGTTTGAGACCCCGAACGCTACTCGCACGTTCAAGATGTAAAGACAAGTTTCGTAGCGTGTGTTGGCCATTGCGATAAAAAAACATTTTTACACCTTTGTCGTACCTCGTCTTTAGTGTTTATTATTTCCCTTACTTCCTGACTCCCGCCAACACACTTCTCTGTTCCCATTATCTCTCAAGAAACAGCGCTCTCAATTCTTCAATTTTGCGCCAGTCCTAATAAACGAAAAATACTGTGCACAGCATCAGGAAATTGTATACACGTAACCCATTTTCTTTTAGTTACGGACAGTAAGCTTGACATCACAAAGCAGTGAAGCAACCCAGGTTAGTATGAAAATATTTTTTTTGTACTGTAACAACTTCATGAAATGCTTACTGGACTACACTAAGCTCCCAATTCTCTTAAAGTCGTCATAGCATTGGCGTCACAAGGGGGGGGGGGGGCGGTCCGCCCCGGGTGCAGCGTTCAGGGGGTGTCGCGGCGGGCCACGAGAGCGGGGGGGGGGGGGGGGGGGGGAGTCGCGGCGGGCCACGCGAGAGCGGAGGGAAAGGGGGGGGGGGGGGGGGTGTCGCGGCGGGCTACCGCCCCGGGTGCCGCTGACCCTCGTGACGCTACTGCGTCATAGTAACAACTTTTTACGCGCTTCGCCTTTACGGTTCTCGCACCCCCCCCCCCCCCCTTGCTCCTGTAGGTGAAATTCTTCACAAAAACGAAATACGAATCTTTCCCAAGTCTCTGCTACCTTGGCAAAAAAACAAAACAAAACGGGTTCAGCTAGATCACTCTGTTGATCAATGTAATCAAACACACTTGCTCGCTCCTTCAAAAAGAATCCGCTGTTTATCGTTTTGTCTTCTTGCGAAGTTGTACAACTTTATTGTATTATTTTATCAACACCAAATATGGTTATCAGACTATGATAAATGTTTAACAATTACACTGTGAGCAGCCAAGCTGGTGGCGAAATGTATTAGATTTGTATAAAACTAATTCTTACCTGGCGTCGAGTACCTATCAATTCGTCCATAGCAAGATAACCTAGCAAGCGTTTTTGAAAGTTGGGGTGCATTGTTTCAAATTGATTCCGAGCAAAAGTATTTCTGAGAAAACACTCCGGGTCACAATTATACCGGTCACACTTGTTTCGACAGAATCGTAAAAAAAATATGGTCCCTATTGAATTTTACGTTGTTGTTTTGAAAGTTCATTTTTTTTATTCAATGGAAATTAACCTGCAGCAAAAAGAATTCTTTTTTATTCAAATTACGGGTTATAAGAAACTAACAATATTTAAGTTTATTCGTTCAATTTAAGACATAATGTTGGTTGGTTTATGAGCCAAAGAGAAAAGTGAACCATTGGCTGCATGCTTGGTCATTCTGCCAAATGCGTTTAAATGCGGCGTCTATAGGGTGGGGTGCTCTTAGTTTGGAGGATGCCTAAGGCAATGTGACCCTTACTCCTTCAGTGCCTTAGGGCAGTGTCTTAGAATGAAAAAAGGGCCGTTCACACACTTGCGACCTGTAGAACCGTGTGCCTTGGAACCTCTTAATTTCTGTTACAACGAGAGGACACACTGGCGCCATCTATTGGGTAGCAGTGTAAACTTGGCGGTCCGGCTTACTTTCTATTTCTCTCGCGCATTATCCTTTCTTTCTTGTCTCGAAAAACTTTTGTCAACGTTATAAACGAGCCTTTCTTATATGTATTACGCACATTTGACTTCGGAAATCCCACAAAACCTTCGGTCTTGTAGCAAAATGATTTGTTGGCCTAGTTGGTTAAACATTACGAAAATTAAAAAGCGCGAAAGACAAGGACAAGAGAGAGAGACTACACAGGACAAGCGCTTACTCGCAACTGACGTTTTAATTCGGAAGATGAGGAAGACGAAGACATTAAAGACCCTAACGTTAAATTCGTTTCTTGGATCTAGGTGAATACATCCAACAGACGTGGTCATTTTGAAAGGTGAGTCGTGTATCGAGAAATTGGAGGTTGTTGTTAGTCGGAGTTTCGTGGGTGAAGTCGGAGTTTCGTGGGTGAATACTTCAATATGAATCTGCACACTCAAAACTCGTCAAAAGGGGCATTGTGTCCAGTTGTTTGAGCGCTGCCCTGAAAAAGTCTTGCATTCATTCAGCAAGGGAGAGCTTTGACGCGCAAGTATCAAGGCTCAAGGCGTCAGGCTACCCCACTTCCATCCTGTCGGACGTTGTTGAATGTCTGATAAAACCAAACAGAACAAGCAAGAGAAGTAGAGAAAAAAGAAGTCGACCAGCGGTTGTCCCTTATATCCATCGCATCTCCCACAACTTCAAGAGAATCGCCTCTAAATACAATGTGCCGGTAGTGTTTTCAGCCCCCGACAAGCTAAAAAAGCTCTGCCCCAAAGTCAACACCCCGCACAAAAAGCCTGACAAATGCAGTGTTAGGCACAGCAACCAATACGTCAACTGTTGCAGCGGAGTAGTGTATGTGATCCCGTTCACCTGTGGGAAGGTTTATGTGGGACAGACGGGAAGATGTATCAACGTAAGGCTCAGAGAACATGCGCTGTCTTTAAAATCCTCTCCGTCGGGGCATCTCGCTCTACATGTGAGGGACTGTAGATGCGCCCCGCTACTGTCCGGCACAACGATCCTGACGCGGAGTTCAGATAAGCGAACTCGAGAGATTCTAGAGGCTGAAGTCATTGAGACCAAAGGACACGACTGCATCAGTGCTCCATCGGTGACTTTGTCATCAAAAGAATTAGGCTACATGAAACACTTTCCTTAGATATTCTTAATTTGCCTTACCTTCCTCTTTCTTTTTTCTTATTTTTTTCACTCTCATTTTTTCGCTGCCACTTTAATCATGCCCACCATTTCCTTTTGTTTTTAATAATTTCTTTAACTTTTTTAATTCTCAGTCTTTTCAGATCCTTTCACTCAATTCCCTTAAATATTTGCAACATTTAACGTTAGGGTCTTTAATGTCTTCGTCTTCCTCATCTTCCGAATTAAAACGTCAGTTGCGAGTAAGCGCTTGTCCTGTGTAGTCTCTCTCTCTTGTCCTTGTCTTTCGCGCTTTTTAATTTTCGTTCGGTCTTGTGAAATGCAGTTCCAGGGTCCCCGCATAGATGGCGCCTGAGTGCCAGCGTGTTCTCTCGTCCTAAGACATTTTAAGAGGTTTCAACAGGTCTCATCTCTCTCGGTCGTACTCGGTTGCAAGAGTGTGATCGGGCCTTTAAGGGTCACCCTAGGGCAGGGTGTCCCTTACTCCTTCAGTGCCCTAGGGCAGGGTGACCTAGGGCATTGTCTTTGAAGGAGTAAGGGTCACCCTAGGGCTAAGTGACTCTTACTGAACATAGTTGTGTGCCTGAGACTGGGGATACGGACAAGGGACAAACACAGAACGACACGGGCGAAGTCTCAAACGCAGCTACAAACTTTAACAGGACAAACATATATGTCACTCGCCATCCTTTGTCCCCCTCTTTTTCCCTTATTTTTTCCAAAACCCCTACCCCTTCCCTCTTCCTTTTCCCAGGCCCCCGTACATTCCACTCAAAAAAAAAAAAAAAAGCAACCTCAGACGGCGCTAACTCAAAGTTGCCGACAGATCCCGTGTCAACACACATACACCGCGACATCCCGAGGTCACTCCGGCTCTCCCAAACCAGTCGCAAAGCCGCCGACAGATTCCCTGTCAACACACACACGCCGCGACACCCCGAGGTCATCCCGGTTGTCTCAAACCAGTCAGCCGCAAAAATATTTCGGCTTCCGAACTTAAGTGGACGGACGTGTGACTGATGCATTCGGCAGACGTCGTTATTCTAATGGTCTCTCTCACTAGTCTTTTCATGTCGTTGTTTTTCATTTCTACAATCTTTACGTCTCCCCAGGCTGGAGAGCAGTCGGCACATTCATTGTTTGGCTATTTCCGAATTCGGATCTTTGTTTTATACATTTCTTTTATGTTCCGTTAATCTGTCATTCACACATCTTTTGGTTTGACCTACATAAATGACACCACATTTTATTGGTATCTAGTACACTACACCGAACTCGCATACTGTAGACTTCTCTCTGTGCGCCTTTTTACACTGGTTGGGTGTTCTCAAAAACGGGGTCAACCGGTCCAATCTAAAATCCCTCTCAAAAACTACGTCGGCGCCGAACTTTTCTGCGCACGCCTTTAGGTCGAGTGAGATGTCATGGTGGTGCGGGATAACCGCCCAACGACCCCGCCGTGGCTCAAGACTTCACTTATTTCCCGAAACTAGCTTTTTATCTGTCCAATTATGCCATCACCCGAAAACCCAGCATTCTTTAGTGGACACATCTGCTTCTCCACTGCCTTACTTACGTAGTGGGTGCAAGATCGGTTTAAGGCATTGTCTATTAATGATCTAATAATGCCGCATTTAACCGTCCTAGAGTGGCGACTCGAGTGCGGTAGGATAGGCTTCGGCATGAGTTTTCTGTACTCCCAGCATAAACTATTTGCCACGTGAATCTGCAAGTCCAGAAACTGCAGGTTCCCCCCCATCTTTCTCTCTTTCTAGCGTAAATTCCAATTCTGGTGCGGACTTACTGACTATTCTTTCCAAATCTTTTCCCAGCTTTTCTTTTGCCGTACACACTAAAATATTGTCGATGTAACGTCGGACAAAACCCAAGTTCTCTGGTGTTCTACCCTAGAAAACTCAACACACTAGAATCTATAGACCGTTTAAATAAATCTCCGACAGAATCGGCGCCGCCGCTGACCCGATACATACACACTCTTTTTGAATATATTTGCGTACACTGTATTTAACGACTGTTGATTGCAAGTAATAGTCTGAAATACGTAAAAAACTGTCAACCGAAATTCCCGCCCCAGACTGGAATTTTACAAGATTTAGTTCCAGGTGGTCTTTGACCCGTTCCATTAGGAGATTCTTCTCTAAGAAATATTATAAGTTGTTTATGTCCATTGAAAAAAAACAAACCGATGCTCATGGTGATGTTCCCTCAAAATTTCGATTAGTTCCGCAGTGTTCCTTAGCGATAACGTGTTCGCTAACGGCACAAAATAAAACCCATTCTGAATGAACCCCGATAACTTTCTGCCACGTTTCATTTTCATTGATTACAGCACGTAATGGCATTTCGGGCTTATGATACTTGAGAAAAAATTTGATGCCCCATTCTGAGCGCTGTGCACCTCTGATTCTAGTAACTACTTGGTCGAATTCATACTCCTTGAGTTCTTTGCAAATAGTCGTGTCAAGTTTTTCTCAGATTTATTAAATAGGCCACTCATGGTGCACTCCGCCTTCTCTCTGAGCATGTGAAACGGGAGCACAAGCAAAACGTCCCGACTTATCCGTTTGCAGCAACTGTAGGGATTTTTATTTCAACTCTCTCTCAAACACCCGGACCTCCCGTGTCCGTATCCCCAGTCTCGGGTTTACAACTATGCTCAATTTACACCAGCTAGCCTGCACCCTCACCATTGCTTCATGACTCTTACTCCTTCAGCGCTGTAGGGCAGGGTGACCTAGGGCAGTGTATTTGAAGGTGAAAGGGTCACCCTAGGGTAGGGTGACCCTTACTCCTTCAACGACACCATTGCACCTTTGCAACGTCACTTGATTATCTCAGTTGTGGAACTTTCGCGAATGGAGGCATCCGCCCTCACTGCCTTCAATCCGCCGTCCGTCGGATCAGGAGAATCTAGATTTTCGTTTGAAAACTCTGTTTCATAGAGTACGGTGAAACGCCACGTAGATGATGTGCTTTGAAATATACGTATCCCATATAATATGCGCAGTTACCACAACAGCCGTCAACTTTTAACGGTGGGGCATCGAACGACGGGAGGCGAGCTATTACAGGAGAATAGAGGGAGGAGGGGGGGGGGGGGGGGAGTACTCCTCGTACAAGCAGCGTCTGTTGGCGGTTCCATAACTGAGCTAATTTAGTAACGTTTTCCCTTTGGGACGCTGCACGCGCTTCGCTTCAGCACCGCCCGGGTGCAAAGCATTTGCGCTATATTTTCTGAGTCACCAAGATAGGAAAACGGGCTTTCCTGCCCTTTCGACTCCGCTTCGTTCCGGGCGCACTACCTGTTTCTGCTTCTCTCTTTCTTGCCCTTTCCTCCCTTCTCCGCTCCCCGCGCTTTCTTATCCCACCTTAATTCGCTCCTCCCGTTCTTGCTTGGTGGGTCCTTAGCTCAGATAACAGTGTACTCGGCTTTTACGTCGGTGACGAGGGTTCGATCCGGTTGCCTTTTGTTTCAAGATTTTTTTTAGCTGTTACGGACTGACCTACACATTTCGTGCTTACGCGGCTCCTGAGGTTTGTTGACCGTATAAAGCTCCCACTTTAATAACTACACATCTATTCGCACTTGTACCACTATTAACGTGAAAATATAAAATATTCTGTAGCGTTATTTCACTACACCTTATCAGACAATTGTAGTGCGTCCATCATTAAGGTGAAAACCCGAACTTGATTTGTATGATTCTGAACCAACAGATGGCGATGGGATCGCCTTCCAGACCGGCGCATGAACGCAATAAATTGTGTGTGGTGGCGTTTTGATAAGGTGTAGTATTTTTTCTTTCTCATAAAATCAACACATCCCTGACTGTTCACTTTTTTTCTATGCGCAAGCTTTCTGTGGAACGCGGCCCGGCTGCACTAGCTCTCTTGCAAAGGAAGCAGTTGCCTACGCTATGTGCTTGCGTATCCTGCAAATGTGGTAAAAAAAACCCGAAAATTGTCCTGAGCTAAGGGCCAGGCACATGCAAGACAATAAAACCGACGCTTCTAAGAGTTGAGATTGGTGGTGCGCATTTATCACCCAAGAGATCTGTAAGGTCAATTACAGATATTTGAACGTGGTGAGATAAACATTACGTGTTTTATATTGTCACGGGTGGTGACCAAAAGAACAATAAATAAACAGGAAGAAAGAAATGTATAATGTGGCGAACTTGTGCCAAAAATGAAAGGGTACAGAAAATAATAACAGAGCGTCGCGGGCGTCGAAGTCGGCGTAGAGCAGAGTCGAACGCTGGGGCCAGACTGACTACAGCTTGCCACGCGGAGCCGCTTTTGTACACGCGTGGGCTTCTGGAGAATTCGACGTAGAAGGTTCGGTGCCTAGAACATTCTAACCTCGAATCAGCAAGACGGTTCTCGAATTTACCAGAACGTCACATTACAGTGTCAACAAAAATGTGTAGCCGCGGCCAGGAATCGAACCCTGGCTCTTCGCGTGGGAGACAAGCGCGATAACCGTTCGGCCACGCGCGCGCTGCCTACTTGGCAAGCTGCGCGCGGCATTACTCCCGCCTTTAAAAAGTGCATCGCCCCGATGCAGAACAAAACAAAGCAAACAAAAAGAACGGTAAGCTAAAGAGTCATTTAGAACACATAAGGTCCACAGTCCTATCGAGCGTAGTATGGCTTCATGCGCACGACGTGGACGACTTCTGGTCGTGGAGGGCGGCGTGATGAAGTCCGTGTTCCGTTGGGCATCACCTCGTAGTTCAGATCTCCAAGTCGACGAAGTACCTTGTAGGGTCCAAAGTACTGTTTTAGGAGTTTTTCGCTGAGACCGCGTCGTCGTATCGGGGTCCAAACCCACACACGGTCTCCGAGCTTGAAGCGAACGTCGATCCGGCGAAGGTTGTACCGGGTAGCGTCGACACGTTGTTCATCTTGAATTCGGAGTCGGGCGAGCTGGCGAACTTCTTCGGCTCGTTGAGCAATCACCTGGGCGTCGGGTATCCCCTCGTCAGCTGGTTCGTGGGGTAGCATAGCGTCGAGCATGGTCAACACTTTTCTGCCATGCACCAGCTGAAATGGTGTTACTCCTGTGGTCTCTTGGACGGCCGTGTTGTAGGCAAATGTGACGTAGGGCAACACCTCGTCCCATGTCTTGTGCTCCACGTCGACGTACATGGAGATCATGTCGGCGATGGTCTTGTTGAGTCTTTCCGTCAGCCCGTTGGTCTGCGGGTGGTACGCCGTGGTGCGACGATGGCTGGTGTGGCTGAGACGAAGGACTTCCTGTGTCAGCGGGGCCATGAACGAGGATCCACGGTCTGAGATCAAGACTTCGGGGGCGCCGTGCCGGAGGACAATGGACTCGATGAAAAACTTGGCGACTTCAACAGCCGTTCCTGATGGAAGGGCTTTTGTCTCGGCATACCGTGTGAGATAATCGGTTGCGACGATTATCCATCGGTTTCCTTGCGTCGAGGGTGGGAATGGGCCAAGTAAGTCCATTACGATTTGCTGGAATGGGGCAGATGGTGGCGCAATAGGCTGAAGAAGTCCTGCCTGTCTCGTCGGTGGTTTTTTCCGTCGTTTACACTCGTGACAAGATCGGGTGTAGTGGTGCACTGTCTTCGCAAGCTTGGGCCAGTAGTATTTTTCGCGTATCCTGGCAAGAGTTCTGCTGTAGCCAAGGTGTCCCGCCGTCGGGTCATCGTGGCAGGCTTGAAATATTTCTTCTCGAAGACTGGAAGGGACCACCAACAGCCATGCAGTGTTGTTGTCGCTGAAGTTCTCCTTGTAGAGCACACCTCGTCGGAGGGAGAAGGTTGGCAGTGTTCGTACGAAACCGCGGGGAACGGCGCTTCCTTGTCCCTCTAGGTGCTCGATGAGTGCTCGCAGCTCAGGGTCGTCTCGTTGGAGTGCTGCCATGTTGCTGACATCCAGAGCGCCGAGGAAACACTCATCGTCGTCCTCTTTGGTGCAGGCAGGAGCGGCCTTGACTGGAGCCCTTGACAGGCAGTCGGCGTCAGTGTGCTTCCGGCCGGACTTGCACACCACGGTCATGTCGAACTCCTGCAGTCGTAGGCTCCACCGGGCGAGGCGTCCGGAAGGGTCCTTCAAATTCGCCAGCCAGCAGAGCGAGTGGTGGTCTGTGACCACGCGAAAAGGACTTCCATACAAATATGGGCGAAACTTTGTTATTGCCCAGACGACAGCGAGGCACTCCTTTTCAGTAGTTGAATAGTTTCCTCTCCGCGTTAGACAGCGTCCGACTTGCGTATGCGATGACTCGCTCTGCGCCGTCCTGCATTTGGACTAGTACCGCACCCAGTCCGGTGTTACTGGCG